>JAVTVY010028928.1:0-12287 GCA_036873755.1 Hanleya hanleyi | reverse complement strand
AGCGAAATGGTCCCCCCCCCCTAATTATTTTTCTTATCCCTTGAGCTAGGGAGCTGAAACTTACCACACTATACCCCCGGATCAAGCTCTACCAGAAAATGTAAAAAAAATCAAAGATGGCCGCTTTAATGACGTCACAGTGACGTCATTTTCAAAAACGGCATTTTTTGATCGATTTTTCGGTCGGATTTTCCGAATTTTTTATTTATGCAATTTCTCCGCAAAAACTGCACGATAAGTTAGTAAATATTAATGTGATGTGAAATAAAATAGTTTTTGTCCCCTTTTCATCGGGGAAAAGCAGAAATTTTGAAGAAATATGACAAAAACATCACTTTTCCGGTACCCCACGTGGCCGCCATCTTGAATTTTCCCATGATCCTCTGCTCATGGGGTTATGTAAATAGGTTCAAAATTACCCCTACATAATAAACTATAAAGTCAAGGAGTTTCAGCTCTCCATTTTTTGTCGTTCCGGAGATAGCGCAGAAAGTTTGGTAGGGGGAGCCATACTGGTCCCCCAGGCCAGGTAGGGTTAAATTACAAATACTTCTATACTAAGTATTGCGAAGTAGTGCATACCTCGCGCAAAGCTTCCCATATCTCATCATCCGATCTTTCATTGAACATGTCCAAATTGTGCCTCAAGCTGCCAGAAAACAGGATCGGGTCCTGCAATATAAGCCAGTACAGATTATGTCTAAATAGAAATTGTAAATTGTAACCACAGAGTAGTTAGCTTCGAAAATCAAGAGGCAGAGAAAAATTATGTAAAATTTGTGGCATTTTCACTCAGGAGTGATGTTTCACAAACTAATGTAGTCTCAGAGATCTTAAACAGTACTCTTAACACCAATACCTGTCATTTACTGCCACATTAGAAACACGAGAATCTATTACCTATAAAATAGCCTAGATCCTTTATTGGACTTACCTGTGGTAAAACAGATACTTTCTTCCTCAGTGCATGGAGTCCAATTTTTGTAACATCGATATTATCAATACGAATTGCTCCTGTTTGCTCGGCTAATCGGAGTAGGAGAGCAGCTAGTGAACTCTTACCAGCACCAGTACGTCCCACGACGCCAATCTTGAATCACAACAAATATGTAATAGCATTTAGGGGGAATGTTACAAATGTATTCCAATAACAAAATGGAACTCGTCGACATTGAAAACCTCATTCGTTCGTGTTAATTATACATGTACGTGTATGATTTGAATGGCCCCAGCAATCATACCGTGTTTATGCTTATGCCAACAAATAAATATCGTCCTAGCTCAACGGCATGACAGTCAGTCACCTGGAGTATATAAATTCATACAGTGCACACATTCGGTCACCCAGTATATTCATAGCGCAAGAATAGTTGGGGATAGTCACGAAGAAGAAGATCAAGTTCGCCAGATTTAAAACATATTTGCATTTATGTGCTTTAGTTGTGATAATCCATGAAATTGGGCAGGTCGAAAATTATTTAATTTGCATTGGCTATTAGTGGTTATATGGGTTCACAGAGCGACTTTTCATGTTCCTCGAACATAAAAAGGCATCAACCGGATTAGCGGTTCTCAACCAGTACGTATAGCAATCCAGCAAACGACTGACAAATGGTTGGCCAGATCAGAAAATTGTTTTGCGTGTTCAGACGTACACGCCTGAAGTCCAAACATTCCAGTCATAACTGTCACGTATACTGGCATTTCCATTCAAGCAAAGACAAGTTTCGGCAATGAAACCATGATATTTGTAATCGCCGTGACACATAACATACGTTTACCAACTTGTATAAGCGTTATCCCTAACCGGCCTGTTTTTGGGACCTGTCCAGGCCTGGGGAATTCGCTCCCCCCACTAATTACTTTTCTTACCCCTTCAGATGGGGAGATGATGACCACACTATACCCTTGAGTCAATCTCTATAACAAACTGTAAAAATCCCAAGATGGCCGCTTTGTTGGCGTCGGATTTTTCTAATTTTTGTACTTGCAATTCCTCCGCAAATCTGCATGATAATTTAGTTCATCGTGGAAATGCAGATTTTTTTTAGAAAAATGAGAAAAACATCACTTTTCTGGTGGCCGCCAACTTGAATTTATCCTTTGCTTGGTGGGTTATGCAAATAGGCTCAAAATGACCCCAATATGATCAACTATAAAGTCACGGAGTGGCAGCTCCCAATCTCTGTCTGGAGTAGCAGAGAAAGTATAGTAGGGGGCCATTTTGCCCCACCCCCAGGTCTGGTATCGTTAATTTTCAGATTGGCGTTTAGACAACGTGAGCCTGACGAAGACACTAATGACACTTTTTGTGGCTCCCATCGCACACAAAATTGTTTGTGACTAATTTCTTCCGACTCTTAAATCAAGTAAATGGGCCATGGTCTGTAATCGAAGTCGTCGGAAGTGATATCCGACTTTAAATTTGGTCATGTGGAGGCCCAAAATAGCCAAATTTGGTCCGGGTGGTCCGGGTTCGACACAAAATGGAGCATATCAAAGACACCAATGTATAATCTGTCAAAATCAGTTGAATACTTTTATCTGATTAAGTGCAAACACTTCGACACAAAGTTAATCCTTGGCGCAAAAAACTATTTTTCGTTCTATTAGACAAATGTAGCTCTTTTAGTTCACAATCCTACATTAACTCTACTACAACAACCCGCAATTCCTCCCTATTCTAGAGTCTGATTGTGAGGTGCCGAGAAAAGCCTTCCTGTGGACACGCATGGCGGCTCTTTAGTCGCCAGTCGCCAGACCTCAACTTTTCCCACCTCTTACATTTCTCTCCAATGTATTGTCTGTATATGGTAGGATTCTGCTGGTGGACTGTTCGTCTCCGAGACCTGCTCCCTGCATAGGGAATCTGACAATTATTCTGTTGGTGGGAAATTCAATTCGCCCGATGTCCGGCACTGAAGGTTGTTTTTTTTCCTGGATATTCTTGCATGCACCAAGTGTTCCCCTTTGTGAGACGTTTACTCCATCAGACGAGCTTGACGCTCATAAAACTTCAGATGAGTTATTTGAAATGACTTGTCATCACAGCTGCCGAACTATCGAATTTTGCTTAACCCTATCTGGTCTCGGCTTTTTCGGACCTGTCCAGGTCGGGAGGGGAGGCTAATTATTCTTCCTAGCTCTTGAGCTAGGAAGCTGAAACTAACCACACTATACCCTTGGGTCAATGAAAGATGGTCGCATGACATCACAGTCACGTCATTTTCATAAACGAAATTTTTGGACAATTTTTCGGTCAGATTTTCTGAATTTTTTATTATGCAATTTCTTCGCAAAAACTGCTTGGTAAATTAGTAAGCAGCTCTCCATTTTGTGTCGTTCCGGAGATACTAACGCTTCGACCGGGAATCCTCTTATTATAGAGTCTGAATGTGAGGTGCCGAGAGAGGCCTTCCTTTTTAGTCATATGGTTGCTTTTCATTCCATATAAAAATCTTCAGCCTTCCCTGTCTCTTATAGATCTCTCCATGTTTTACTACATATTCTTGTAGAATTATGATGAGTAAGAAATCCAACTTGAACCATCGCCAGGGACGCAGGCTTGCCATTGCCTTGAATCAAAGAGGCGGACATCTTTCCTCAAATCAATATTTACTACGCACTTACATTCCAGTCCGCATGCAAGTGACCTATAACATACAACGTCGAAACGGGGAGGACCGAGAAGCTTATCATGATTTCGGTACATTTGGACCGACTGACGGTCGAGAATGGATTGTGATATCTCTAGTCTCCCTGGGGATTACGATTGTAATGGTGTTTCACTTACCAACGTAAGTCACTGAGCTAACGTATTCAAAAATATATAGATAAGAATTCCAGCGAAGGATGATATAATCCAACTACAAGTAGGAAAATCCAATGTTGGGTAATGGTGAGTGAATCAGACCAAACTCTGACTCAGAGTAATATTTTCAATTTTACATTTGAGTTTCCCTTCAAACCAAACGTTTATGGATTTTCGAAGATTCAGTGGACTCACCTTTTCCTTGGCTTTGATCGTGAGGTTAATATTCCTGAGGACCAGTGGAGCATCGGCGTAGTACTTCATATTTACATCTTCGAAGGTAATTTCGCCATGCGGAGGCCAAACAGATGGAGGAAGAATGGCCGTGTTTCTTGGGTTTTCAGTTTCTAGTCTCATGTATGAGAGAACCCTCTCGACAGAAGTCATCTGAGAGACAGAATCAATCAGAGAGTATTAACATTCAACAATTTGTAGGATAAAAATTTATCAACGAAGAAGACTTATTAGTGTTGTAAGGATGATCGTCGTATGGGAATGAAACCCGAGACACCCACAAAATCATTGCATGTGCCCTTTGTAAACGGCATTATTATAATTGTAATATCAACAACAATTTGCATCCAGGAAAAGTTGTTTGAAAGCAGGATAGTAACGAGAATGCAGACACCCGACTTAACAATTGTTGATCGCTTTCTGATGGCAAATGCCTGCTTCAAATTCCAGTTAGATTAAATTACATCACATAAATTATCAACGTTTTTCGAAACTTTATTTGATCAAAAATGGGTTAAACGGATGACATATGCTCTCTTTTCGTTTTGTTTTTAATATCTGGCATCACACGTACCTGGGATTCAAATCAAGAGATAAAAATATTTATTGCAGATTACATACGTACTATATATATATCGATTCTCTCTCCAGCTAAGATCAGTTAGAAGAGTAAATGTTTGCTCAGGTGAAATTTAGCCTTTGAAATCTTATTACCGGTATAGCTATGCGTCAGATTCGACTTTAATGTTCAGCGGTAATTCACAAACTGATTTCTGCGTCAATAATCAATCGACATTTTTCGTACGGCAGTTAGCGCATCATTTCCAAATGTGCGTAAAATAAAATATAAAAAAACCCCACACGCATCAGATGGTTTCCTGAAAGAGACAAACGAACAACAGATTCCATTGATATCAGCAAGACATATTGATGTTCTTTATAAGAAATCCTTATAACTGGTCAGATTCAACAACGTGTTCGTCTAATGGAACACTAATGGATAGGGAGTTACATACTTCGCATTGTATAAATCTATATGAAATAGTGTTTTTAAATATCTAACTTGCAATGCTGTACTCGTATTATTTAATGTCGGATTTTGTAACAGAAAACTGTTTCGGACCTATAATTTTTTTTCTTTTCAGTCCCACTCTACACTTACCTTACTATCAGAGTGTTCACCGCAGCGGCCTTGTCACATATTTAAGTAAAGTTGGGTCGTATTTCTCAGGCTAAGAAACTAACGAGCACATATGTATTAGGAATCTAGTAATCGATACATTCTTGGAATAATACTTCCACGATCCATGTTGAACGGGGTTATCCAGGTACCCGCTTGCAACACCGTAACTTGGCATGCTATTCATCGTGGAATGAATAAAGAATTATTCATCACATAAAAAAATATATCCTAGGTACAATTTCTTTTAACATAATTTCGGTGCAGTATTTGTTTGTTTATAAAATTTGCCTGGGATTTCGTCTCCGTACGTGTGTCGTCTTTCATCTGGACGGCCGTACATGTAATCCAACTTCGTCAGCCATCTGATGTAATCGCGAGAATTTTGATATCGATTTCCACCATTCTTCGAAACAGAACAAGCTCGATCAGTCTTCATGTTTATGAAGTAAACAGTTTATTTCTTGAAAACTATTAATCCCCTGTCTTCCGAATTAACCATTGGTTTTGAAGTAGGTGAAGTTCCATTTTTCCATTGCTGTTTTGGTTGCCGATATACGCATCCAACCATCATGTTGCTGAAAGTGTGTTCTACACGACCAAATCATTAATTGAATAAAAACGTTATTTTTTCTAAACGAACGTCTATAAAACATGCATTTAAATTAGATGACTAACACATATCGATCTACTTTGTATTCCTGGAGAAATAAGCGTGCTAACCCTACCAGGCCTTGTGGAGGGGGGATATCGCGAAACCATAGAGAGACGAATGAATACAATTACGTCATTCACAGATTAACGGCTGCTACTTCGCTATGTGAGAGGGAACTACATAAAGTATATAACCGTGTAAAATTGAGCTGTATCTGCATCTTTAAGAATATTGCTAACGTACCATGTCATCGCGATTTTAAAAGAGAATGCATTAGATTACCCCATTTTCATCAGCTTAATTTTATTATACTTAATAAATGTAGTCCGGCGATTGTCAGACCAGTTGAACATCTGACCGTTCGAACGATCCATCTCCGGACAAAATCAAACAGGGAATATCATCGGTATTATATTTCAGTCCAATTGGCTACCATGTGAACAACATATGTGACATATTTCCCGAAAAATGCGAAAAGAACACATGCTTTTTGAGGGCCATAAGGCCGTTGTCGTGGATTTAGCTATGGTTGTTCGCTCATAAGATTGTGCATCTCCCGCAGCTACGTGGAAAAGTTTACTTGGATGGAGAGGCGTCCTATCGCACGCTAGATATGTTTATCCGACTTAGCCCTACCAGACCAGGGAGGGGGGATAGTTGTCTCCCTACCAAACTTTTTACCCTACCCCCGGAACGAAAAAAAAAAATGATAACTGCCAGTCCGCGCCTTTACAGTTTATCATATTGGGGTCATTTTAAGCCTATTTACATAACCAGATAATCCTGGGTGAATTCGTCATTTATATTAAAAAATTCCCGCTTTGCACCGAGAAAAGGTGGGCCAAATCTATTTTATTTCACACCAGATTATTATTTTCAAATCCATCATGCAGTTATTGTGAAGAAGACAAATAAATAAAAATTCGAAACATCTGACAAAAAAATCTACCTGAAAAATGTTGTTCTTTTGTTACATTTTCTGGTAGAGTTTGACCTAAGGAAATAGTGTGCTAAGTTTCAGCCCGCTAGCTAAATACATTTAAGGTTGCGGTGGGAGGAACCAGTGCCAAAAAGGGTTATTGTCTTGATAAATTGATTAGCACTCACCTCGTTTTCAAGCAAACACAAAAATCTCATAAGGGCTTGGAAGTAATCTGCTCCCGTGAGTAGATAGATCAAGGACAACCCTACCAAATCTCCGGATAGTCCTACAGATACAGACGGAAATATAAATACTGGTTTAAGAGTACACGGCCGTACACGCTGCAGGTAATGTGTAAGATTGGCAAAGGTCAAGCATCAGACATCAATGAAACTACGAATACACCATGATTGTATGAATATAAGCGTCCGATCCGACATTCAATAGTCAATCCTGGCCAGGAAAAAGTAAGGCATCGTAACAGAAATACCCTATTCACGCGGTATTACTGTCACCAAAATCCAGGCGGAGTTATAACAACTACCGAAACGATGCAGCACGCGGTGACAGTTAATGCATGTACACGCATTGCCGATAGCATAAACCACCATATCTCCTGTCGGTATTGAAGGCGAAAACCGAGTAAAGTGTTGTCTCTCCCATGCATTAAGTATAGACATGGGCTCAAAACTGCGGAACAAATATACATTTCAAAGAGTTGTTTGGAACATTTCTTCAATGTTCTGGCATTTTAGAACAGTTCAATGATTTCTCAGGCCCACGAAATGTTCTAGAACTATGAATATAATAACTTACGATGATGATTTCGAGAGGCCCGTGTAAGTCGTATATTGCTGGTAATACAAGCCTTGTTGGCATTGGAAAATATCTCTTTGCTCAATTTTAATCCTCCTAAACCATAATTCAGACTCTTCAGTAATAATATGATGATATCTAATGATACTGAAACCACATACCTTCTTTCATAAAAATTGAGACGAAGACAGTTAAAATGGAATATATCCAAATCATCCCGAAACCAAACAGTGAAAAACATCTGTCTGTCGCTCTGCCCATGAAAAATGCAGCTGAATTGATGTCTTGTAGGTGATTGAACTTGCTGATAAAATCATCACGTAACTTCAATGATCGTATAGAGGGCAGTCCAGCTAGCGTATCAGTCAAGCAGGAGAAAATTGGAGATCGTGCTGAAAATGGGAAAGAACAAATCTAATTTTTATAACTAGTTTCACCTACGTGTACCTATACGTCTTAGTGTTTAACTGCTGGATTTTAACGGGTTCAATATAGCTGGGTATAATGATCTCCTACTCACTGCTGTGTTTATGTAGTCTGATTAAATTTGTTATGCTTCTTGTTATATAAGAACAAAGAACTTTAGGCGAAGAAATTGCACGAATAAAAAAATCGACCCAAAAATGCCGTTTCTTAAGGCACCGTTTCCAATTATCGTTCGCGAATGAATCGTTTATTTCGTCAAATTTTCTCGAAGTCGCGATTTCCCAAGGCGCGAGGGAATGGTTTTTTTTCTTCAAAATAAACGATTCATTCGCGATCGCTGTTCGAATGGTTTTTTTTTCTGCTGGCAATCGTTTTTCAATCGAGGAAATTCTCGCGAATAAAAAGCGATATCGCGATTCAATCGCTTTTTAATCGAGAAAATATAAACGATTGAAAAAAAACGATTGAGGATTATAGCCGAAAGTAGTACGCCATTGGTTCAGCCTGACTGACCCGCATACACGTTCGAGTTTCTAACACTTCAGTCAGACTATATATAAAAGTTCGATCATTTTTTCTTCTTCCTTTTCCATTCTTTGCCTAGTGTAAAACTATAGCGTGTTTCTGTACAGTTGGCGGTTATATAGATACGATGGGGATATTGAAAGAAATTGAAAAAAATATCTATATATATACATAGGAATAATGATTATGCATATAATTATAAAAGCATATTTACATATATTTTGTACGGGACACAGGCCCGGATATGGTCAGATTGGGTCATTTGCGCTTGCAATTTCGTCTATTATTTTGGGTATTTCTGTGTTTTAAAGCTGGTATTATTCCAGATTTCTTGTGTAGTATTTTCGTGAACGTTTTTGGCATCTGTGCGGGCTGAAATTTTGAGTTGATTCATCAGATTTTCGCTGTACGCGTGGTTTTTTGTCCTACGATCACCATTTTCCTTGTGTAGATAGATGGCGCTGTATTGAATATAACATTGTCATACGGGGCTTTTGAGTCTTCGCAAGCACTTAATTATTAATATATAGCGGGGGCTATTTGTAAAAAATTTCACAACTAGTTAATCCAGTAAGAGATGAAATTATATAATATTCAGTTGGTTTTTGGCTTGAGCTTCCCTTTGCAATCATTCATAGTTCATTTATCAAAATATAAAATTAAAATAAAAAGTATTGTACATATGCGAATCCAACCGTTATATGCGATTCAATCAAAAAGATATGTATTTGATATAAATATGAAATCACTGCCGCGAATATTCTTATAATAAATAAAATTAACTTGATGGTGATTTTTTTTAACTTATTCACATCTCAATAGTTTAAAAACTGTACCAAAACATGAATGGATACCCTTTCCTAATGTATGTTTTACTATAACAAAATATACATATTTAATTACACTACTTTTCACCTTAATTAACCTAGAAATTCTCGGCTGGAGGGCTAAGCTGTTCTGGGTTATCGCCATGCGCCCATTCACACCTCTATCAAGCCTGTGCCGTAATCATTCTGATAATGCAATCAACGAACTCAAATCCACTTATGACCTGTATCCGGTATTTACAAAACAAGATATTGTGACTATCATCCTGTATCATTAATACATTGTCGACTCACACGATTATTGAATAAACATGTAATTTTGTCATTTACGCTTCGCCAGAGTAAATCTGAGCGCGAATGTCACAGGAAGCATGGTACAGGAATATGAAAGATATTTCCAGCATACGCCCTACTTCGGCTTGTAGGAGACTATAGATCGTGAATCATATATATTATTCGGTTATCTTACGCATTTATACAGTATAGTATAGTAATATAGGTTTTTCCATCGACAAATCCGCAATCAACGTTACATGTAGTTCCCAGTTCGCGGATAGAGCGGCGTACGACGGCAACACGGCCTATGTGTCAAATATCACTCCGCCTCACGATTCTCTCGCGCCTTGAAAAAACCGATTCTCTCGCGATTGAAGATTCGCGATCAAGAACGGATCGCGCATGGGTAAACGATTCAAAAACGATATCGCGAGAGAATGGTTTTTTCCAGAAAAGGTTCAATCGTTTTTTCTCATTTTTTTCTCTCGATATCCTCGCGACTGATTCGCGATTGATCGTTTTTCAATCGAGAAAATTGAAGAAAAATCGCGACTGAAGAAAAAACGATTAATGGAAACGATCCCTTACTGTACTGTAGATAAAAGAGTTTCGAAATCTGGCGAAGGAAGAGAAAAAGAAAGGAAAAGGCGAAGAACTGGACGATAATAAGATCGAAGCAAAATATCTTTAACCATGTATCGTTAAGCCAGGGACAGACGATCAGGTTTTACTTGACCAGTTTTTTATGTATCCGTGTGAACGACTAACCACGATTTTATAGATATTCTCCGGTTGTCCAGTTTCTTAGATCGTGTGCACGAGTAACAGTATCGATGTGACTCTTATCAACTCACAGCTTTCCACAGTTCAAGTGGTCAAGTGGAGCCACCCTGGCTTATTTTATGTGACGACGTGTACACACGAAGAATAATTTTTTTGTGTGATATAGGTTTTCGTGTTATTTTTTGCTCAAAATGATATTTGCCGTATTTCGCAATATACCTGGAACTTTGTAAATTATCAAGGAAACTTGATCGTGTGTCACGGGTTTAAAAGTTGTACAACATTACCTTTGCCTACAGTCTGATCATTTCCATATCTGATTGCAATATCTATTGGGTATGTGCCGACATCCCGCAATATGGTCTTCATCTGATATGATGTCAGTGTCCCCTTAACTGTGGCGTTTTTTAAATCAGACGAAGCGGCTCCTAAAAACAGATGGTAAAGTTACTCTGATTAAACATAAGTGAGATAGGTTGACATATACCTTGCCTGAATGAAAATATGCTCCCACCCCTACTAAACTTTCCACTGCAGCTATGAAATAAAGAGAACAAGAGAGCTGAAACTTTCTGACTTCATGATCATGAGAGGATTCAAAATGGCGGCCATGAGATGCCCTCAGAAGGTCGAGTTTTCGGTCTTTTCTGTCTATTTTTCTCATTTTTTTCTGCCTCAAAGGACACGAAAGTAATGTATTTTGCCAAAATGAATTATTTTCTACCATAATAATTAGTTTTTGAGAAGAAATATCGGGGGAAAACTCGGAAAAACGGTAAAAAGTAGGCGAGCAATGGTTTCCGACAAGATGACGTAACTCTAACGTCGTAACCAAAATATATTATGGAAAGTTAGCCCTCTACCATATGGGGTAACACAAATAAATAGGGACGGATGGGGTGAAATGTTCCCCAGAATGGGACAACCTCCAGGTCGCTCAGGCCTGGTAGGGTAAACCTACTCACCAGTTTCGCCATCTGTTTTTCGATAGTAGTTAACCTGTCTGGTTGATACCAACACCAAATGAGCTGGTCACGTGACGTGACGTCACCATTTTGGGGCCAGCGGGTTTTGGGAAATGAAAGGTCCCGGATGTAGAAAAACACGTGATCATTTGGAGCCAGCAGGTTCTGGAGAATGAAATGTCCCGGATGTTGAAATACATGAGTATCCGTCAGGTGTTTAACAAAGGAGGGTAGGGTTATAAAGGTGAATTGGGGGTATCACACCTGTGGGGGGCCTAATCGTGTATTTGCGCCTAATCGTGTCAGTGCCAAATCGTGTAACAAAATTGCGCCTAATAACGTGTTGCGCCTAATCGTGTAGGAAATTTGCGGTTAATGGTGGAACTGCGCCTAATCGTGTACGAAATTTGCGCTTAATTGTGGAACTGCGCCTAATCGTTTACGGAATTTGCGCCTATTTGTGTAAATGCGCCTAATCATGTAAGGAAGCTGCGTCTAATCATGTAACTGCTCCTAATCATTTGAACGATCTTGCGCCTAATTTTGCGTTGCGCCTAACCGTGTAGAAAAATTGCTCCTAATTGTGGAACTGCGCCTAATCGTGTAGGAGATTTGCTCCTAATTGTGGAAATGCGCCTATTCGTGTGACAAGTATGCTCCTAATTGTGGAACTGCGCCTAATCGTGGAAATCATTTTGCGCCTAATTATGCGTTGCGCCTAATCGTGTAGAAAATTTGCGTCTAACTGTGGAAATGCGCCTAATTGTGTATAGAGGCTGTGCCTAAACGTGCACAACGTGAAGACAAAAGTAGTATGTAAAAGACGGATAAAGTCAACTTGACCTTTCGTCGTTTTTGGGGAGGTCA
>JAVTVY010028927.1:0-122148 GCA_036873755.1 Hanleya hanleyi | reverse complement strand
CTTTATCCCTAAAATAGGGCCAGATTCGCACATTTGCATCTGTACGGGAAAATGCCCATATGGGTATAAGAGTGGTCATTTTTTTGTGGATTTTACTATGGGTTGTGGGGCCTTGTTTTTCACGTCTCACCACGTAGAACACATGGGCGGGTTCCCGAAGCTAAGCGGTGAAATTTTTCGAAAGTTCACGGAGGTATGGATAGGCCTATAGGCCTAATGGCTCAGTGGATAGGTCCATACTTGGCAATTCACACATGTTCATTGCGATATGGGTTGTGGGATCTTGTTTCTCACGTCTCACCACGTAGAACACGATGGGCGGGATCCCGAAGCTAAGCGGTGAATTTTTTTAAAAAGTCACTGCGCGCATGCGTAGTGGGTAAATGGTGCTGGGTGGCCGTTTTGGGGTCTAGGTGAGCCCTTAGTGGTCCGATGGTGTCGCAAGAGGTTTTATTTTGAAGCTCTCGTGGAGGAGCATCCGACTGAACTAATGTATCGTCCGTTTTCAATATTCTGCGCATGCGCAGTCTGGTCGTAATATAGAAAGGAAGCATTTTGGGGGTGCGTGGGGATGTGTTTGGGATAGAGATAGACCACTATTGGTCCAAATGGTTCGTGGGAGGTGTCAAAGTGAAGCTTTTGTGGGGTGGAGTCAGAATACAGGACATATATGGTACAATACAGGACAGATATTGTATAACACAAGGACAGATATTGTATAACATAGGAGAGATATGGTATGATACAGCACAGATATGGTATAATACAAGACATATATTGTAAAATACAGCACAGATAATACAGGACAGATATTGTATAATACAGGACAGGTATTGAATAATAGAGGACATATATTGTATAATACAGGACGGATATTGAATAATACAGGACAGATATTGTATAATACAAGACATATATTGTATAATACAAGACATATATTGTAGCATCCGGATGTAAAACAACGAAAACCCCGGATGTAAGATGAGGTCCCGGATGTAAAACAAAGGTCCCCGGATATAACTGGTCATACATACTTAGGTTATTATTATGGACAACAAACATACAGTCTGATATGTAATTTCTTACAATTAAGAAAAATTCAAAACGATAAATGTGTGAAGTAGTAGCCAGATAAACTGACTAACGCCACATCACCGCGATGTATATATTATCAGGATACTGTGCTGTTCCCGCAAGAGTACAAGTACATGGACAAGAAAAATGTAAATTGGTAGAGTATATGTATATGGACAGCTTACATGTACAGGCACATAGTACATGTATAGGCACATAGTACATGTACTTTCGCTACTACTTGTACTGATGACGTCACCGATGACGTCATAGATGCTGTGGACATCCATCAAATCGGGGTCTACACTCCGAGAGTTAGAAAATGACACCTCCCACGGCGCATTCGGACCAATAGTGGTCCATCTCTACCCCAAACACACCCCCACGCACCCCCAAAATGACCACTTTACTTACTACACCAAACTGCGCATGCGCAGATTGACGCGACTTGCAATAAAAAGCACGCCATTCTGGTTCTACCCCACAGAAGCTTCACTTTGACCCCTCCCACGACCCATTTGGACCAATAGTGGTCTATCTCTATCCCAAGCACACTCCCACGCACCCACAAAATGCCTGCTTTCTATACTACGGCAAGACTGCGCATGCGCAGAATAATGAAAGCGGAAGATGCATTAGCCCAGTCGGATGCTCTTCCACGAGAGTTTTAAAATAAGACCTCGTACGACACCATCGGACCACTTGGGGCTCACCTAGACCCCAAAACAGCCACCCAGCACTATTTACCCACTACGCATGCGCGCAGGGACTTTTTCGAAAAATTTCACCGCTTAGCTCCGAGACCCTGCCCGTCGTGTTTTACGTGGTGAGACGAAGAAAACAAGACACCACAACCCATAGTAAAATCCACAAAAAATGACCACCCCTATACACATACAGGCATTTTCCGAATCAGTGTGCGAAAATGTGCGAATCAGGCACGATTTTAGGGGTAAAGTTCCACTTTTTATATTTTCGGAGACAAATCCTCAATTTACATGCATCCACCCATGACTTGATAGGCAGGCCCGATAAGCCAGAGACCGACATTAGCCCTTTTGGACATCGTTGATAGGAGTTTTGCCCTATTGTAGGGGTAAAATCTGTGTTCCGCTTTTTGTATTTTTGGGACAAATCCTAATTTTACATACACCCACCCACTGGTTGATCGCCCTGGAGGAGCGCTTCACTTTCACACCTCACTCGACCCAATCGGTCCGCTAGGGGCCCCTCTCCCCCCAAAATGCCCCGGTGATTGCCGAAGATTGCCGGAGAATTTCCCCCAGACTATTTTTCTGTACGCGGAGGCTTTTTCTCGCGACCGCATAACCGCGGCGGAATACATGCCCCAAACTTCACGTGACCGGAAATGACGTCACCATGGCAACCACTTGACCTGCGCAGTGACCTGCAAAAATTGGAACTCTCCTGTGTTCGGAGGTAGTTTTTCTCCCCACTATGCACATTTTTTAGGTCAAAGGTCAAGTTGCGTTAATATCAGTTTTATATACTACTTGCCTGACATACTGATAATTATTCCAGAAAATGGGCTGCGCATTTATAAATGGACTGAAAAGAGTCAAATGACCAAAAAAATCCGTTATTATCTAAAATATCATTTACAAACCGCACGCCTTTTCCATCCCAGTGATCTAAATGTAGAGATTTATTATCAATCTTAATTTTTTCATTGTAACATTTCATTCGAGAAAATTTGACAGTCCTCTAGTTTTATTTGAAATTCTGTCCAGGCTAGAAGCGTGTCCCTCCAAAATACGTTTTCCATCGTTGGTATAATATTAGTTCTTAAGAATGCTGAACCAACTCCTATTGGGTCTATATTCTTTGGCATATACATTTTCAAAATATTACCCCACTTCGAATTATCAGCTTGTAATATCCTAATCCACGATATATTTTGTGCCTGGATTACATATTAACAATAGGATTATATAAACCGCCATGTTCAAGTGGTTTAACAGAAATTTTTCTCAAAAATTTATCAGGTTTCGAGTTCCAAACAAATTCAAAACAGCGTTTCTGGAATTCATTTATAAGTGGTTCGGGTGGGTTTGGACGAGAGGAAAATAGATGGTTTCGGCAACAACAAGCCAAATGACATTTCGTCCCAGTGGAGTCAATCCTATTTTGGACCATATCTTTATGAGTATGACAATATCTTTTAATTAGGGGACCAGGTCAAGGACCTAGGTCCCCTATTGTAATCGTTCGGATTATTAGGGGACCAGGTCAAGGACCTAGTTCCCCTATTGTAATCGTTCGGATTATTATTATTATTCCACATGATTTTGTGTCACAGATATCTCAAGAACTTTTCGGTAGATTAAGACCAAACTTACAGGATATGTTCTGGGGGATGAGATCTAATGTTTGTCACAAGTTGATTCTGATTGGTCAGATGCCTTGGCGGCCATCTTGGATTAAGCTTAAAATCTCAACGATCTTCTCCTCTGAAACCGCTGAACCGATCGCTGTGAAACTTGGTACACATGATCAATGGACAGAGTTCTCCCATATTATGACTTTTCAAGTTCATCCGTTATAAACGATGGCCGACATCGACCAATCAAAATGGTCGGATTTTCAAGTAACGGATTTTGACCGGAAAAGATATGAAATATATGTTATAGGACATGGCGATCAAGAATATGCAAAAATTTTGCTCCTTGGTCACGTGATTTGGCCGCCATCTTGAATTCTGTGAAAAACTTCGCCAATTTTGCAACGGCTTATTCTCTTGAACCCTGATAAATACGGATTTCTAGGTTGCTGCAATATATCGGTAAGGCCGTGGTCTGTTGCACTGAAAGCAAATATTTTTGATTGGCTGAACGGTTTGGCGGCCATATTGGATTTAGCTTAAAACCTTCAACGATCTTCCCTTCTGAAACCGCTGCACCTATCGATATGAATCTTGGTACACATGATCAATGGACAGAGTTCTCCCGTATTATGACTTTTAAAGTTCATCCGTTAAAAAAGATGGCTCCCATCGACCAATCAAAATGGTCGGATTTTTAAGTAACGGATTTTGACGGAAAAGTTATGAAATATATGTTATAGGACATGGCGATCACGAATATGCAAATATTTTGCTCCCCGGTCACGTGGTTTGGCCGCCATCTTGAATTCTGTGAAAAACTTTGCCAATTTTGCAACGGCTTATTCTCTTGAACCCTGATAGACATGGATTGCTAGGTCACTGCGATATGTAGGGAAGGCCATGGTCTGTTGCACTGAAAGCAAATATTTTGGATTGGCTGAACGGTTTGGCGGCCATATTGGATTTAGCTCCAAACCTTCAACGATCTTCTCTTCTGAAACCCCTGATTTGGTGGTTGTGAAACTTGGTACACATGATCCATGGACAGAGTTCCCCCAAATTATCACTCATAAAGTTCATAGGTTAAACGAGATGGCCGCCATCAACCAATCAAAATGGTCGGATTTTCAAGTAACGGATTTTGACTGGAAAAGTTATGAAATATATGTTATAGGACATGGCGATCACGAATATGCAAAAATTTTGCTCATAGGTCACGTGGTTTGGCCGCCATCTTGAATTCTTTGAAAAACTTTGCCAATTTTGCAACGGCTTATTCTCTTGAACCCTGATAGATACGGATTTCTAGGTCATTGCGATATATCGGGAAGGCCATGGTCTGTTGCACTGAAAGGAAATATTTTCGATTGGCTGAACGGTTTGGCGGCCATATTGGATTGAGGTGAAACATTCCGTGGGGCGAGAGGCAGAGGGTTTTCACTAAACGAGAGCCCTTGAACCGGGCATTTATCCTAGAGTATAATATGTCGACTGCGCATGTGTGGAGTAGAGGGTGCATGTGCACGAGATGTTGAGCGTGATAGTTAGAACCAATGGGAGAGACGTTATGTCCCATGCTAACCTGGTCCCCGGTAGCTACTGCTCTGCAGTTCCAATTATTATTATTATTCCACATGATTTTGTGTCACAGATATCTCAAGAACGATGCGGTGGATTAAGACCAAACTTACAGGATATGTTCTGGGGGATGAGATCTAATGTTTTTCACCAGTTGATTCTGATTGGTCGGATGCCTTGGCGGCCATCTTGGATTAAGCTTAAAACCTTCAACGATCTTCTCCTCTGAAACCGCTGAACCGATCGCTGTGAAACTTGGTACACATGATCAATGGACAGAGTTCTCCCAGATTATGACTTTTAAAGTTCATCCGTTAAAAAAGATGGCCGCCATCGACCAATCAAAATGGTCGGATTTTCAAGTAACGGATTTTGACCGGAAACGTTATGAAATATATGTTATAGGACATGGCGATCACGAATATGCAAACATTTTGCTCCCAGGTCACGTGGTTTGGCTGCCATCTTGAATTCTGTGAAAAACTTTGCCAATTTTGCAACGGCTTATTCTCTTGAACCTTGATAGATACGGATTTCTAGGTCACTGTGATATGTCGGGAAGGCCATGGTCTGTTGCACTGAAAGCAAATATTTTCGATTGGCTGATCGGTTTGGCGGCCATATTAGATTTAGCTTCAAACCTTCATCGATCTTCTCCTCTGAAACCGCTGCTCCGATTGTTGTGAAACTTGGTACACATGATCAATGGACAGAGTTCTCCCTTATTTTGACTCATAAAGTTCATCGTTAAAAAAGATGGCCGCCATCGACCAATCAAAATGGTCGGATTTTCAAGTAACGGATTTTGACCGGAAACGTTATGAAATATATGTTATAGGACATGGCGATCACGAATATGCAAACATTTTGCTCCCAGGTCACGTGGTTTGGCCGCCATCTTGAATTCTGTGAAAAACTTTGCCAATTTTGCAACGGTTTATGCTCTTGAACCCTGATAGATACGGATTTCTAGGTCACTGCGATATGTCGGGAAGGCCATGGTCTGTTGCACTGAAAGCAAATATTTTCGATTGGCTGAATGGTTTGGCGGCCATATTGAATTTAGCTCCAAGCCTTCATTGATCTTCTCTTCTGAAACCGCTGCTCCGATCGTTGTGAAACTTGGTACACATGATCAATGGACAGAGTTCTCGCTTATTTTGACTCATAAAGTTCATCGTTAAAAAAGATGGCCGCCATCGACCAATCAAAATGGTCGAATTTTCAAGAGACGGATTTTGACGGGAAAAGTTATGAAATATATGTTATATCACATGGCGATAACGAATATGTAAAAATTGTGCTCCTAGGTCACCTGGTTTGGCCGCCATCTTGAATTTTGTGAAAGATGGCTGTCATCGACCGATCAAAATTGTCGGAATTTGAAGACGGATTTTGTGAGAAACCTTATCTATATTGCAAGCGTTTATTCTCTTGAACCTTGATAGGTACAGATTACTATGCTACTGAGATAGTTTGGCAATAGAAATTGCAATTCATGTACAACGACGTCAAGTTATCTCATTCCTTGATACACAGTAACGATGTGCTGGCGTATAAGACGACACAAACTTCTCCCAATCGTTTATACAGTGTAGCGATGTGATAGCTTATAAGGTGATACCAAATGTGTAATTCTCTTTAAGCCTGATAGATACAGATTTTTAGGTTATTGCAAAATATCGGGAAGATCATAATCTGTTATGGTGGCTGATGGCGAGAATGGCGAGATGCGAGAATGCGCGAACACGCGAACGAGCACACGAGCGCGTGTTCGCGTGTCGGGCGCGATTGCGCGAACACGCGAACACGCGAACGGTACCGTTCGCGCGCGACTGGTGCTCGTTCGCGTGTTCGCGTGTTCTCGCAATCGCGCCCTCTTGAAGGGCGCGATCGCGCGACACGCGAACACGCGAATGGTACCGTTCGCGCGTTCGCGGGGTCGCGACCAGTCGCGCGCGAACGGTGCTCGTTCGCGTGTTCGCGCATTCTCGCAATCGCGACCCCGCGAACGCGCGAACATGGCAGTATTGAGCCACTCGCGCCCCTACAATTTTTGCAAATTTACAGGTCGCGAGGGCGCGAATGCGATGGCAGCTATCAGCCACCATACTTTTCGGCCAAATTGTTTGTAAACAAAAGACCTAATAGCTTAAAGTCACCTTGTGACCAGTCTAAATTCCATTTAGTACGAAACCACTGAGAAAATGTTGGCACTTGGCATAAAACTGCAATTTAAAAACCAGTCATTTTAGATTTATTTCTCACGCTTCTCTACTAATTTTCGGCCCATTTCAAGGCACCCCCTCGTAATTATTGAGGGTGGTCTCCGCTCTTTGAGACATTCCGTTCTTTGTGCAATGCGGGGGTATAGGGGGAGAGGCAAATCTTAATAAATTAATATCCTATCAACGTTCTCCAACAATTGAATATTAATAAGCGCCAATCCTTCCCCCTCCGTGTCATTAATCAAAGATCTTTTTTTTATATATTCATAATGGCATTCCTTGAATCAACTCAGAGTCGCTTTCTTGTACAGAATTTTTCTTAGTATGCATGGCGTTGATATTCATTTTGACCGCCATGAAAATCTTGTACCGACAAATACCGTGAACACAAAGCTAGGCAAAAATGTCGACTTGTCTCGTTTTGGTGTAGTCATGCGCAGTCATGTACTTCGCCCTATCGCCATCGCTCTATCGCTCTATCGCCATCGCTCTATCGCTCTATCGCCATCGCTCTATCGCTCTATCGCCATCGCTCTATCGCTCTATCGCCATCGCTCTATCGCCATCGCTCAATCGCTCTATCGCCATCGCTCTATCGCTCTATCGCCATCGCTCTATCGCTCTATCGCCATCGCTCTATCGCTCTATCGCCATCGCTCTATCGCTCTATCGCTCTATCGCCATCGCTCTATCGCTCTATCGCCATCGCTCTATCGCTCTAGCGCTCTATCGCCCTATGGCACGATGGCGAAGTGACGATGGCCCCTCTCGGCCACCATAACTCCCCCTTGCGTCATAGACTTAGCTTGTGAAGTGTATGAGAAATACACAATATAAAGAGATTAAAGGGCCCGCACTGGATTCGATTTGCATGGTAATCGGCTTCAAGCGACTGGATTGACTGATCGACTATTTGTTTTTTGGAGGTCCAGTAGTTTAGTAACAGGGATACCCCCAACCTCTCTACTTTCACCCTCTCACTCCACTATGAACATGCCCCCCGCCCCCGCCCCAAAGAGCGGAAGATGGCATTTTACGACGTGGCTATGACGGCCACATGAGGAAAACCCCAATCTAATTAAAATTAAATCCTAACTGCTTCCCCATTTGGATATGTCGCTTGCAGGATCTAACCGGCTTGCAGTAACGCGCGTGTTGACCAATCCCCAGAGGTTTTCATAGTGCTTTGAAGGGAACGTAATGACAAGTGCTTTCTGGTTGGCTCAGCCGAAGCACACGCCAAGCTGTGGGGGGAATCTTCTGATGTTGCCGCCCTCCCGCCAGGTTGGCGCCATAATGCGGGGTAGAATTATGGAATCGTCCTTGGGGTAACATTGAGTTAACGCAGAGTCCATGAACCTATCCCCCATGCCCGATCAAGTAAAGTAGTTAAAATGCGGTCGTGATGTCATAAGACTATTAAATATTCATGAGCTGGGCGCTCCGAACACAAAATTCAATTGAAATCAGTAAGATCCTACATAGCGACATATACGATTGGGGAGCATTGATAGGATAATAAGATTGGGAAAACCCACGCCCACACGGGTCTATTTGAATCCGACAGAACAACGTCAGTTTTGCACAGGAGGGAACTAATTCTCATGCTCTGCCCATATAAACGGAGAAAATACTCTCTAGATCATTCTTTTTAACGCCAGGGCAACACAGTTTTAATGACGAATTGAGAAGTAATCGAAGTATTCGACAAACATCGCTTTTATTATATATGATGTCACTTCCGGTGGTGTGCTGCTCGGGCGAGAATGCTGTCCGAAAATCTGCCTGGTGGCTGGGGCATTATACTGTTGCCCATTAATGATTGAGGCGGTTAGGATACCCCCATTATCATAACATCAGATTATATTCCTTCTACTATCAGGTGTTACACCAACAGTCTATGGGGTTGTAAACTCTTACAATGGGAGAATGAGACATCGCGAGATCGAAATTCTCAGCAGACGAAGTTGTAAAATGACAGGGTACGTCACGCCAGGCAAGCTCTACCGGGCATTCATCACTTTCTTCTTCGTGCCTCTCTATTTATAGCGCTGTCACGGTAGTAGTATGTAAAGGACGGCACAGCGCACTGGCTCGTCACTGCGCATGCGCAGGTAATTGTATGACGTCACTTGGAGAGGTCATGAGGAGGTGTGCGCAGGAGTGTTCTGCGCAAGTGTATGACGTCACTTCCGGTCTGCGTGAATCGGGCGTGACCTTAAGACATGTATTCCTCCGCGGTGATGCGGTTTGGCGGTGCTGCGGTCTGCCTCCGCGGACAGAAAGTAGTCCCAAAAACGTGGGTTTTCGTGAGAATGTTCGGCAATCTGTAGGGACCGCTAATGGACCGATTGGGTCGAGTGAGGTATCAATATGAAGCATACGTGAGGGACTATCCAACGGGCTGGGTTTGACGTGGAACTGACGTCATTCTGCGCATGCACAGTAGAGAAAGAGTATGGAAATAGACGTTTTGGGGTCTAGGTGGGCCACTAGTGGGCCGATTGGGTCGCGTGAGGTATCAATGTGAAGCATACGTGAGGGAGCATCCACCTGGACTAGTGTATCGTTCGTTGTCAACATTCTGCGCATGCGCAGACAGGGAATTGTGGGAAAAGGATACGGAAATAGA
This sequence comes from Hanleya hanleyi, assembly GCA_036873755.1. Classification (NCBI taxonomy): domain Eukaryota; kingdom Metazoa; phylum Mollusca; class Polyplacophora; order Lepidopleurida; family Hanleyidae; genus Hanleya; species Hanleya hanleyi. The sequence continues at coordinate 112,292 of JAVTVY010028927.1, read as the reverse complement.
CGTTTTGGGGTCTAGATGGGCCACTAGTGGGCCGATTTGATCGAGTGAGGTATCAATGTAAAGCATTCGTGAGGGAGCATCCACCTGGACTAGTGTGTCGTTCGTTTTCAACATTCTGCGCATGCGTAGACAGGGAATTGTGGGGAAAGGGTATGGAAATAGACGTTTTGGGGTCGAAGTGGGCCACTAATGGTCCGATGGAGTTGAGTGAGGTATCAATGTGAAGCAGTCGTGAGGGAGCATCCGCCTGGACTAGTGTGTCGTTCGTGTTCAACATTCTGCTCAAACACCATGTTTAATTATTTAACGCACCGTCACATTAGGTACAAGTGTTTACTGAGCTCAAATCAACGATCAGCATGTAGACATAGAGAGTATATACGGCATGTTATGCTATTCATCGGTGCAAGGGTGACGCATTCAGTCGATGGGGGTGGTTGGTCTGCTTGGTAACGAAGAACGTAACATTGGTCACCCTCTCTACCACCCATTGTGTGTTGGGGTGTTGACGTTGTGCCCATCTCAAGGGATCCACGGTGTCCAGTTTCTCCAGCATCGTCTCTAGCGACGCCCGGTTAATGATGGTGAACGGTTGGTCAAACACATGGCTGTTATTACTGGTATAATAATACCGTAACTGGTCCGTCTCTTTGTGACGTAAGATGTACCCGAAAGCGACATTCAATCTGAAGACCGTAGCTTGGTCATTGAAGATGGCTTCCACGTAGCTGCGTAGACGGGCGAGGTCGGTCAGTGGGAAATTGTAGATATTTGGAATAGGGCGATCACGGTGGAAAACGTGCCGTATCATGGGCCATTGGCACCGATAGATGTCACTCACTGGATGGGCGTACTGTAACAGATCGCTAGGAACATCCACTGCATCTTCCAGAAAATGTTCGATGTCGTCAGGCGTATGACTGGCAACAGTAATTCTAGGGACTGGCTGGATATCTAGACGAGTAAACTGCTTCTGGCAAGTTGTGCAAGTGAACATCTTGGTGATTGACAGAGTGTCGGATGAAACGGCCAGGCCGCTTCACTTTTATAGCACGCTTGCTGGTAATCTATTTTTAGCACACTTGGTGCGCGCGCGCGTGTGTGTGTATGTGTGGGCAGTGGATTTTACATCCGGGACATTTTATACACCTGCATAGAAGTACCCGGATGCAAGCGCGGACGTCAAGTGCCCGGATGAAAGACACGGACGTCAGCGAAAAAAAACCCACATACAGCTCACTACATGCAGTCGCCTCCTCAAGAACCTCATACATACCCGGATGCAGGCGCGGACGTGAAATGCCCGGATGAAGACACGGACGTCAGCGAAATTCTGGGGGCAAAAACCCCACAGACAGGTCAGTACATGCATTCCTGTCATGTTTCCCACCCAGGTCACGGCCGATTCACGCATAATAAAAGGATTGATCTGTAATCTTTGTTGTTGTTGCTCTCTTTTTTGGACTAACAGAATAGTACGTATCACGGACTACACCCGTAGAGCTACGTATATGTGCGCATGTGTGACATGGTCTATAAAACACGTCCCTCTGGATCTCACACTCCCATTCCTACGGTTGCAGAGCCATGACGGACACCCATCCCTATGCGACTCGCATTTTACAGCATGTGACCGTGGTTAATTCACTCACGGATTACCGAACAGTGGTTCGGTCCATGTTTGCAGATGGCGTCGACAACGAGGGGTGACGCCAGATCCTGAAAGAGTTCACAGAAGCGGTACTCGACAGAGTGCACTCGATGGAGAGGTGTGCTATCACTCACCACTACTGGACTATGACAGCCATCCTTGATGCCAGAACTATGGACCACGAGCGCTCACGGCGGAACCAGCAACGGCTCGTTGGCCTAGTAATGGTCTTTGCCCTATTGACCCTGACGCTGTGGCAATGACAACGACAGAAAAGGAACGGCTCTCCAGAGCCTCCACAGATGAGCTTACGTGCAACCGATATATACGAGGGTCAGTCACAGTGTGCGTCATTCACCGATCGTCATTGGGTCAACCATGTCACCGAGGGACCTGACCATAAATACGAGAGACAGTCAGAGTGTGTGTCATTCACCGTTCGTCATTGGGTCAACCATGTCACCAGTCCTACGCGCCATCCTTCCCCTTACACCCTGGGCGGGGTTACACGTCTATGAAGATAAAGTCACCATCGTTAAAGACCGTGGAGATGTTTGCTGGTCACGCGCGGAGACCGTATCGAATACGGTTACGCTACACCGTGACGGCTGGACCAAATTTAAACGGGTGTTGAGCGGTGAGCTCGACTGAAACCTCATCCACATAGACAATGCCATCTGCGTACACCGTGGACCCTTCTTCCCACGCCTGGGCCGTTACCAAGACCCTACGCGAGGCTTTACCCTAGACCCCGATCTGTGGACAGCCTTCGAGAAAGTGGTGCCTATTGTGGATCGGCTGTTTACACCGGACGAGCGGTCAGCTGTTCAGTTGGAGTGGGCTCGTGCCCTGAGTGAAGCGGCGGCAGAACCCAATGAACAAATTTCTAGCAATGAAGCGGAGGCAGACGACAATGCCATTGATTATCCGGCTAGACTCACTCAGCCCAGTGACATGACCACCCGATCCTTTGATCTCACGTCATAAACTTTTTCTCCCTATAAATACGAGAGACAGTCAAATCTGGTACTATTCACGTACTGACCATGACGGAGCATATCATATTTCTCAGCTTGACCCCCGAGGTCTTCCTGCACGTCTATGCGGACAAGGTCGATATCATGGAGGAGGTGGGAGACATCTGTGATGCGGACCCTACACAACCGTGCCCGGCTCATATTCGTCTGTCCCGGGAGGGCTGGACCAAATTCAAACGGGTGTTGTCTGGCGAACTGGACGGCGACCTCATCCACTTGTGTCACGATGTGAACATCCGACGCGGCCCCTTCTTTGCTCAATTGGCTCGGCTAGATGTGGGTACAGTGCATTTTACCCTTCACCCTGTTCTATGGTCTGCATTGGAAGATGCCGTGGCAGATGTGGATCAAGTGCTTATCAAGCGGTCATCAGACGAGTTGGACTGGTCATTTATCATGGACACTGTGCTGGCAGAAGCCAAAGAAGAAAATCAGAAAGAAACTCCGGCCCAAGATATACCCGTTATAAATAAACGATAGAGCAAGGGTCCATCATCATTTGTCACCTTGAGGAGCTGGGAGAAGGTGTTGGATAACTTATACTACAGTCCCGACAGTCCGGCGGTGTATAGTGCATTGTCGGCTCTCTATCGAGCGGCCAAATCCCAGGGGATACAACGTGCGCAAGTCCGAGATTGGTTAAGAAAACAAGACACCTATACCTCCATGAGCTGCCCGCCGCCATTTTCTACGGAACCGGGTCATCGTGGGAGGACTAGATGCCCAATGGTAAGCGGATTTGGTCCATATGAGCGTCTTTGCCAAACACAACGATGGGAATCGGTATATCTTGACGTGCATCGATATCCTGTCGTAGTATGCGTGGGTGGTACCAATCCGGACGAAAACGGGGGCGAATCTCAAAGCTGCGTTCAAGGACATCTTCAAGACCGGGCGCAACCCTTGTATTTGCAAACCGACGAAGGCACGGAATTCCTCAACCGTCCGTTCCAACAGTTTCTGAAAGCGCAGAAGGTGTTTTTCTTCCATACATACAACGAGACCAAGGCTTCCGTTGTGGAATGGTTCAACAGGACATTCAAAGGCCGCATGTATAAATATTTCACCTATAAGAATACAAGGCGGTACATCGATGTTCTCCAGAAACTTGTGAGTGGTTACAATCGAGCCTATCACCGGAGTATAGAGAGAGCCCCCATTACCGTCACCCAACGCAATGAAGCCCAAGTCCGGCGTGTCTTGTACCCAAGGCAATCGCAGCGAACGCCGAAGGAGGTGCTCAAGATCGGGGACCCTGTACGGATCAGTAATGTCAAAGGTCAATTTGAGAAAAGTTACTTGCCCAACTGAAGCGATGAGCACTTCCTGATTAAACGGCGCCTACCCCGACAGCAGCGAGTCTATGAACTGGAAGATCTTCAAGGGGAACCGTTGCTAGGGACGTTTTACGAGACGGAATTACAGCCTGTCGTAAAAACAAAGCAAGACTACTACACAGTGGAGCAGATTTTGAAAACGGAACGCCGACGTGGCAAACTATTTCATTTCGTCAAATGGCAAGGCTGGCCCAGTTCCTTCAATTCCTGGGTCGCGGCCAACCAGGTGAAACGACTATAGAGCCAGACACCACTACCGTCATCCTTCATTCCACGTTCGACCACGGTGCTATGGCAAACAACAGCTGCCTCTGAACACAGCGTCTCCCAAAACGCGCAAAGCTCAAGTGGGCTTTGTGGTGATATTGCTAACCCTGCTGAGTATGTTGTACGGAGGTGTGTTTTACGACGTAGCCTATGTCAGCACTCAACTTAACAAACTTAGAACTCCAGCTGTGAGTGGCAGTCAAACCAGTCTATAGATAGCACCAGTCAACCCCGTGATCGAAACGAGCGCAGTCATCACCACCAACACACCACGTGTACAAGCCACATCGAGCTCCACACCAAGTATACAGTCAACACCTACACCAAGTACACCCACTACGTCTGAAAACCCACCGGATTTCATCCCTCACAGTGAACAGACAACGACGACCGACGTTGTACCCACCACCACTCCAGTTTTCTCGTACCAAATTTACAAGAGCGGGTTACCACGACAGCGCATCCAGCTCGAACCATGGACCCTCGGTGGCAGCATCCCTTCGCTCGCGTCATCGCAGGACCGACGGGCTCCGGCAAAACGCACTTCGTCAGGAAGCTCCTTCATCAAGCCGACAGCATATTCTCCCAACCCATTGCCCGAGTCGTGTGGTTTTATGGAGAATGGCAGGCAGCGTATGCAACAATGCCCCATATCACGTTCGTGGAAGGCCTACCTAACCTGGCCGATTTGGAACCCGACACCTTGGTGGTTCTGGATGATCTCATGGCGGAGACGGATGCTCGCGTCACCCAACTCTTTACCAAAGGCAACCATCATCGACGGCTCAGCATCATCTACATTGTGCAGAATCTGTTCAGTAAAAACAAAGAACATCGGAACATCAGCTTAAATGCCCACTACCTGGTGGTCTTCAAAAACCCGAGAGATACCACTCAACTGTTGCACCTGGCGAGACAGATGTATCCTGGCCGCACACCGTTTGCGTTGGAATCCTTTCAAGATGCGACAACCCCCCAGCACGGGTATATGCTCTTCGACCTCAAGCAAGCCACCCCCGATCACCTCCGACTACGGACCGGAATCTTTCCCAGAGAGACCCACCACGTTTACATGCAAGAATAATGTAAACACACCCACAGTGGCTCCCCCAGCTGGAGTGTGTGTGTTTGATGATGGGGATAATAAAAAGAATTAATACCACATCATGGTTGACTTTGTCTCTGTTCGATATTCAGGAGGTAGCCCGCAAAAAGGATAAAAAGAGCAGAGTTGTGGGTTCTAGCATTAGTTGTACATGATGTCTGCGCGAGTACGGAAGCACGCCCCGACGCTCCGTGTATTGAAGACGGTCCCACCCGAGTTGGTCCGAACCATTGTACGCGGTGCTTACCCTGACCTTGTACGCTGTCTGTGGGAGATCGGGTACAACCTGTTAAAAGGCAACGTACCACTGACTCCGGCTCAGAAGACCAAGTTGACCAAGCATAAGACAGGTCTCCGAACCCTAGTCCAGAAGCGAGTCTCTCAAATACGAAAGAAAAAGGTGTTACAGAAAGGCGGCTTTCTCGGGACCATCTTAGCACCGTTGGTCGCTTCCGTGTTGGGTCCAGTATTGGGTGGACTCTTCGGCCGACAATGAACCACACGAAAAAAATGGTCCTCGTCGAACCACGGCTCCTTCAAAACCTCCAATCGCCCTACCCTGTCCCACCTACGATGAAGACCATAAACACCCTCGATGAAGAGATGCAACAGATCTTACAAAAACCGGGGTTAAGCGACAGTGAGAAAGTACAACGGTACAATGGGACGCTTCAACGGTACACGACGTTCATGGACCAATACAAAACCCTCTCTACCTCAGCATCACCACCACTACCACCACCACGAGACACACCGCCGACCTCAGCACCGCTTCAACAGCCGCCATTACCAGGGGTACCACCCACAGCCCCACAGTGGGTGGAAGATGAAGTCCTATTGAAACCAACAGCAGCAGCAGGACAGCTCAGTCGCCATGTTTTACCTCACACTACCCAGTAACGGTTCGCTGGATGTGTTTCCTGACAACACCTTGGCGAAGTACGTGACCCAATTACCGCAACCGTTGCATTTACCTGGACGATGGGAATGTGGCGTCGTGGATATCCAATACCCTTACTCATGGTACAACGTGCGAGCCAATGAAGTGTGGTACGAGGTGACCTACGAAGGAAAAAACACCCGACTCACCCTCCCCGAAGGCCAATACGATACCCCCAAGGAGTTCATGCAGGGGCTGACAAGACTGTTGTATTATAAGGCTCTACGAGAGGTCACGAATACTTCAACACCCGTCAAATCCCTTCCCTTCAAGAATCACGTGGACTTCGATTACAACGCACACAACGACAAGGCACAGATCCTCCTCACCGCCAACGTGAGTGTCGTACTGAGTCCTATCCTACAGCAAATGCTGGGTCTCGCTCACCCGACCTACACGGGTCCATCCGAGGACCATGGCCAGATCCAGATGGATATGAAGTCGGGTATGTACGGACTCTACGTCTACTCGGACGTGGTCGACAACCACATCGTGGGCGATATCAACACACCTCTGTTACGGGTGGTCCCCATTAAAAAGACGTATGGAGACCAAATCACCCACAGTTTCACCCACATGCTCTACCTACCCGTAAGACAAACCGACATCAACACTATCACGGTGGATATAAGAGATGACACGGAATCACCGGTGGCATTCGAACGAAGAAAAGTGGTGTTGACACTTCATTTTCGACAAGCACGTGCTCCCCACTTTGTATAATGAAGGCCCCTTATGAGTGCGATGCACGCAGCTATATGGACTATTATGCCCAACAGGCCGGGGGTGGCCTTCCGGTCTTTAGTGGTGCACGCATGCGACGAGGACATGGGCTGAGGAACATACTCGGGAGTATCGTCAAAACGTTCCTGCCCTTGGTGACGCGTGGAGTGAAAGCGATTGGCAAACAAGCGGTACGCAGTGGACTGCAAGTCGCCGGTGATATCTGGGGGGTACGGCACCCAAAGAAGCCTTGAAATGGCGGGCCAAAGAAGCGGGAGGCGTCTTGATCGCCAAAGCACAACGCACCGTAGGGAATAAAAGGCCTGCACCACCGAGACCACGCACCATTTGACGACCGACCCAGCGACGACGCACATCGAAGACCCAGGATATCTTTTCTTAAAACATGTCCTTAATCCACGCAGAGTCCTACCCCTCCACCTACAGTGAATTTGATTTGTGGACCGCCCGCCCACACAGACCAGTGCCGAACAAGGATTATGGGTGGAGCATCTCCCGCTCTCCAGCATCAACGAAACAGTGCCCATCGAGTTCACCATCAGTAATGCAGATACGGCCTATGTGGATTTAGCCCATACATACTTGTATGTGAAAGCCAAGGTCGTCAATGAGGATGGCTCCAGAATCGTCCAAGCTGCAACGGTGGGCCCGACGAATCTCTGGCTGCACTCGATGTTCCAACAGGTGGATATTTTTCTCAGCGACAAACTCATCAGTGACTCGACCACCACGTACTCCTATCGAGCCTACATCGCGACGCTGTTGTCGTATGGACGAGAGGCTAAAGAATCTCAGCTGACAGCCGCTTTATTCTACCAGAACACAGCCGAGCACATGGACACAGTGGACAATGAAGGATATAACAAAAGAAATGCTTTCACCGTGAACGGCGCTTCGGTGGATCTCATGGGTCGACTGCACGCAGACATTTTCATGCAAGACCAGTACCTCTTGAACAAGATCCCCATCAAAATCCTACTGATACGGGCGCCTCCGACCTTCGCCTTGATGGCCACTAACGTAGAGGGGCATGCAGCTGACTATAAGATTGTCATCCAAGTGAAACCGAATCCAGCCGTTCAATTGGGACACCTCCAAGTCTTGGAAACAAAACCAGCCCAGTACCCTACCCGGCGTCTGCAAATCAAAGTGTTCTCTGTATCTGCTGGAAATATGAGCGCCAACAAAGAAAACTTGTTCCTGGGGGAATTACCCAAACGATTGATCCTGGCCTGTGTGGAAAATACTAGTTTCAGCGGAGCCTACCCAGAGAATCCGTTTGACTTTAAACATTTCGGCATCAATTTTGTGGCCCTGCATGTGGACAGACAACAGGTCCCAGCCACGGCCTTAACACCGAACTTTGGGCGCAGGAATTTCATTCGAGCCTATCAGAGCCAGTTTACAGCCACCGGTCAAATCAACCAGGACGAAGGAAATATGATCAGTCGGGAGGACTACGCGAACGGATACACGTTGTTCTGTTTCGATCTGACCCCCACCTTAGAACGACCATCAGCTGGCCCTGGCCAAGCAAGGCAATTTACGGTTGGAAATGCACTTTGCACGAGCCCTCGGGACCACGTCAATGTGATCTGCTACACCGAGTTTGACAACATAATTCAAGTGGACATGGCGCGCAACGTCCTGTGTGACTTTGCCACCTAACATGGATACAGACCAGATAACCACCGTGCTGGAGAATGACCCAGGGACACGTATGGTCTTTCAAGGGGTGTTCGCCCGAGATGTGTTCCCATTAAACCGTATGTATCCTGCTGCTTACGTTCTCAACACGGACCCGATGGATCGGTCCGGTGAACATTGGGTGGCCGTGTACTTGACAGAACAGCAGAGCGAATACTTTGACCCGTACCGCCTGCCACCCCTCAATCCCGATTTAACAGACTTCATGGATCAAGGCACAGAGACGTGGTGTTGGAACAGTCAAACGTTGCAAAGATTGACCAGTAGATTGTGCGGACAATATTGCTTGTTTTACCTGTACCATCGATGCCGGGGAAGAACCTTATCTACCATCGTACATATGTTTGACGAGTACCCCAAGGCCGAGGACCTCGATGTACTCGTATATGACTGGGCCACCCATCATTTCAATGTACAAGCCCCGTTCTGGGCTTAAGTTCTTTCAATGTACAATCCCCCTCTTCTGGGCTTAAGGTCTTTCACGAAAAGCCCCCTGTTCTGGGCTTAAGTTCTATCGATTTCAATGTACAAGCCCCTTGTTCTGGGCTTCGGTTTTCACGTGGTTGTTCTCACGTTGTTGCTGTTATTTATTGTTGAATAAAAAACAAAATGAGATCTCACCAAAAAAACCCTGTCTTGTGTGTTTTCTATATGAGCATAATGCATGAAGGCTGTAACAGACATGTGGGGATTCGGTCAAACTCGCTTTGAACACCGTTGAGAAAGTAGCCAATCAGTGGCCTAGGATGGGGCCAAATGTAACCCATCAATGTCCAGAAAACAATGCAAGAGCACTGCAGTAAAATACAGAGCCAATGAAATCAGCCTACAGACCAAGTACATGTTTTGGTCTAGTTTGAAAGCGGGCATTCCAGCACAAAATTTTTGATGAGAAGTTACACGTTACAAGAGCAACAGGTGGAGTGAAGTGAGGTTCGAGGTGCGGGTAAAGACCAGAAAGATGAGTGGAGACTCGTCCAACACCTAAAGATTATGTTTATTACTATAAGTTCCATGGTTTCATGTATTTTTTCGTGCCAATGCGGTTCTGGGGAAAACTGAGGGTTCCCCACTGGTCATTTATCATAGGCATAGTGCTGGTGATATTGTCGGGGACCCTGTGCATTCCATGGGTGCTTCGGGAGGGCGGATAAAGGCTATCTATTGGCCTGGAGAGGGCCGAACCTAGCCGGAAGGGAGACCTTTGACCTTTTGACCTGGATGTGACCTTTGACCTTTTGACCCGAAATTCACCCGTGCACTGCCGGTTAACTCGCGCGCGCGCGCGTGCGGCCGGATAACCCGCGCGCGCTGCGGCCGGGCCGGGCTGTTGAAAAGATCCCGGATGTTGAAAAGGTCCCGGATGTTGAAGAGGTTCCGGATGTTCTAGTACATGCATTCCATACGTCTAAGGTCTAAGGAAAAATTAGAACTCTGCTGCGTTCGGAGGTCATTCTGAAAACCGGAAGTGACACTTGCGCAGACCCACCAAACCACGTGACCTGCGCAGCAGAATGTTGAACACGAACGACACACTAGTCCAGGCGGATGCTTCCTCACGACTGCATCACATTGATACCTCACTCGACTCCATCGGACCATTAGTGGCCCACTTCGACCCCAAGAGGTCTATTTCCATACCCTTTTCCCACAATTCCCTGTCTACGCATGCGCAGAATGTTGAAAACGAACGACACACTAGTCCAGGCGGATGCTCCCTCACGAGAGCTTCAAAATAAGACCTCATACGGCACCATAGGATCATTAGGGGCTCATTTGACCCCAAAACGTCTATTTCCATACCCTTTTCCCACAATTCCGTCTGCGCATGCGCAGAATGTTGAAAACGAACGACACACTAGTCCAGGTGGATGCTCCCTCACGAATGCTTTACATTGATACCTCACTCGATCCAATTGGCCCACTAGTGGCCCACCTAGACCCCAAAACGTCTATTTTCCGGCTACACTTTCTCTACTGCGCATGCGCAGAATGACGTCAGTTCCACGTCACACCCAGCCCGTTGGATAGTCTCTCACGTATGCTTTATATTGATACCTCACTCGACCCAATCGGTCCACTAGCGGTCCCTACAGATTGCCGAACATTCTCACGAAAACCCACGTATTTGGGACTCCTTTCTGTCCGCGGAGGCAGACCGCAGCACCACCATACCGCATCATCACGGAGGAATACATGTCTTAAGGTCACGCCCGATTCACGCAGACCGGCAGTGACGTCATACACTTGCGCAGAACACTCATGCGCACACCTCTCATGACCTCAAGTGACGTCATACAATTACCTGCGCATGCGCAGTGACGAGCCAGTGCGCTGTGCCGTCCTTTACATACTACTTTTGAAGTAAACATACGTCACAACAATTCACCTGATATAAATGTTTAATTGCCTTAGCTCGTACATAATGACATGACCATAGGCCTCCCAATATGACACAATTTGGGCCCAATATAACCTCAAATAATAAACAAGAATAAATCACTAAGCACAAAGTTTACAGAACGCGGATGTTGACGTCAGCATCCGCTGGTCACAATGACCTTTGACCTAACACAGTGAATTGTGTGACTACAATTTTGAATTAAACATACGTCACAACAATTCACCTGATATAAATGTTTAATTGCCTTAATGGAGAGTTACCAGGATAATATAGAATAAGATCGAAATATATCAAACAAAAACGTGACAACGGCCGAAGTTCATGGCAACACCAACAATAACCAAAGAACAATAAAGTCACAAACTGTCATGATTCCGCCTAGGAATGTACCACGAATTTAACCGTCGATACAGAACACAGTAGTATTTAACCATCCAGTCCTTGGAAGGTTAACACATTATCCGAATAGGATGTCTCCGCAAGAGGGTAAACGTACCTCTCACGAAACACTTTGTCAGTTTTCCACCTGCCAATCTGCATAGCTGTCTCTGGTTTGACTCCACTTTTCACCGCTGCAGTAGCACCTGTTGGCCTGAAACTCTTTGGCGTGAAACCGAATTCACCCAAACCTGACAGGCTAATGGCCTCGGACAACACATTGCTGATTCCACCGCTCTGGATAACCTTAATAGGATTGTTCAGTGTCAAAAGCACAGATTTAGTAGCCAGCCGCGATCGTGCTACTGCTGTCTTATCCAAGTAAACCTTTAAAGCGTGTACTGGGTCCAGCTGCGGGTTACTCCCGGGCGGAAGACGAAGCTCAAATCCAGAGCGCGACGAGTCGTTTTTGACTCCCAAGAAATTGACTGTCAATGATCCATCCTGATTGAATGAGATTTGATCCATACTGAATACAATCGGTATAGGCTGATGTAGTTCGCTATCAAACATTTTACCCTTAGGAGCCAGATCTGATGGGCGGGTCATCAGACAAAGTGCCAAAAGTGTAATCACCTTAAGTCTCAGATACTTCAGTGGTAATTTCGCATCCTCATTCCATGAATCAAACAAATCATAGAACGGTTGACACGGCATAACTTTCGTTCTTCCAGATGGCCGTTTTGTCCCCGACTTTACCAAAGCGCTCTTCAGGCATACAATGTCTTTGTTTTCCATGGGGCTTACCTCACCGATTGCTCCATAGAAACATGTGACTGCTGCAGAAGCACTGCGTATCACAGATTCTGGTCTGTCTGAAGAATCGGACAGCATACACAGAAAATTTGCAAAAATGTTAGTGTTTTCAACGGATGGAGGAAACGGCACTCCTTCACCAACACAGAAGTCCTTAAATCTGTATACAAGTCTGTTGTATAACACAAGCGTTGAATCAGCCCAGTGGAATTTGATTTGTTCTGCTGCACGACAGTCCCATCTGGCACTAATCAAGCGATCTCTCCAGAGATCCTCCAAACGTAAATTCTCCATCCCCTGTTTCGCATTGATTCTGGCTTCGCCTCCATTTTTCTGAAAGTATTTGGGCTGTTGGGTAGTCTTATCGGGGGTGCTATCGACATTTCCTTCAGCTATTCGAACCGCATTTGCCCCACCCACAGTGGGGCCACAATAGTTGCCACTGCCTTCTGTTGTTTGACTATTGCCAGCACTTTTGGAATCATCCGGAATGGCGAATTCACGAAATTGTTCTCCAATGCCCAGTCTTGTTGAGCTAATGCGTCTACGCCCACCGAGTGGGGGCCGTAGAAACGGCTGTTGTATTTTGTTAGGTGTGTGTTCGTCATCGACGCGAACCGATCTATGGTGTGTGGTCCCCACACTTTGTCGATGAACTGCCATACCTGCGGATTCAGTCGCCACTCGTACAATGGGTTCAAACGAGACAGGCTGTATGCGTGTGTGTTCTGGGATCCGGCCAGATAAGTTGCAGAAATCGTTATATCGTTTTCGAGAGCTAGCGCCCACACCGATCTGGCTAGCTCTGTTAATTCCACACTGGGACCTCCTTGAAAATTGATATAAGCCACTGCACTGATATTGTCGCTCACTAGTTGGACACACTGCCATTAACTCCCTGTAATTTGAACTCTTGTAAGCCATTCTGGGGTTCCAAAAACCGTGTGCATCCATTTCGAGGCAATGACCTCCCCAACCAATCATGGAAGCATCTGTTGTTACCTGCAAATCTATTGTCTGATGTTTGACCGCTCGACCATTCCAAGAGCTTAGGGCTGCAATCCACCAATTCAGGTCGCTGATTGTGCCACAGTCCAGGTCTAGAATATGCTGCCACGAAGTTTTGGAACACAGAAGACGATACAGATTGCGTAATAGCAATTTTGCTGGAAGTATGGCCTTTGCCATTGAGACACATTGTCCGGCTATCCTAGCTAGGCCACGGGCAGTTATCTTGCCTTTCTTGAGTGTCCGTTGAATATCGTGCTTCAATTTCTGTATACGCGTGTGAGGTATACGTAACCACACATGACCGTCAGCTTCTACAGTAGACAATATATATCCAATAAATTCCTTAACCGTAGGTTCAAGAGAAGACTTCTCAAAGTTCACAAAAATTCCTAAGTCTGAAAATAGGTCCAGTACATGTTGCTCTGTAATGCCAACCTGAGCTCGGAAAATGAAATCGTTCACGTATGCCGAAATGTGAATACCTGTAGATCTTAGGAACTGCACCACTGGACGAATCACCTTGTTAAAATAATAAGGACTTAACGATAAACCGAAAGGTTGAACTTGCCATACATAATAAGATCCGTTCCATTGAATACCTAGGTAATCCTGTGCCGTTTTGTGTACCGGAACGTGATAGAATCCATTCTGAATGTCTGTTACTAGCTGGTCTTTCGGCGCAATCCAGTCAAGTACAGAGTTTATATCCTCATACTGAAACGCCGGAGCATCATGGAATTGTTCAGAATGCGTAGATCTACAATAAGCCTGAATTTCTTATTCTTTTTAGGCACACATTTAATGGGTGACACACATGTGGGAACATAGTCAACTTTTCTGATTGCCCCACAATTTAGCAATGCACTGATTTCACAGTTAATAAAGTCAGTTTCTCGTTTACCTAACTTAGGGTTGCAACAAATGAAACTATCAGGTCTGTTAGCAAAAGGGCTTGGAACTCCGTTTTTTATCCAATCTAACACAGTTTTGTTAGTCTCTATATCAATCCACTTGTCATAACATGCGGAAACAGAACCGGCCTTAAACTGGCCTTGAAAAATAACACGAGTTTTAAATCAAATATGGCAGTACATGTACATACAAACAGTATTTCAAAACTTACAGTCACTTCAGTCCGAATTTAATCCTCTGTGTTTGTCTGATTTGCCGAGTTTCCCGTTCCAGCTTGGTTGTTGTTGTTGTATCCGAATCGTCGAGACGGAATGCTACGGTTTGCGAACCCGTGAAATACGTCGTTTCCCCCACGATAGGGAAAGCCTCTGCCCCGGCCGCGAAAACCACTGTGACCGCGCCTGCTCGAGTTAGCCGAGTGTTGGGTGAAGCGGGCCCTGGCTGCAGAGATATCAGACGCACCTCACAAGTAACGCAGAGAATTCTCCTTGAAGAAAATTTATTTCTGCATGTAGCACAGTGAACAGACGCATGAACGATGGGTCGTCTGTGCAAATAGCACCAGGCGTGTTTACCATAGTAGATAGTAGATAACTGCTTTAGAGCTGTTTCGCTGTATCGTGCCGTTCTGGATAAAATCGCAAGAGCTGCTTGATACTCTTTATTGATGCCCTGCTTGTTGTCAAACACCTTTAGATTGTTTGGTAGTTTGATTCGTTGAAGGCCATCTTTAATAATTTCGTAGTCTCGTTGCAGTTCAGTTGCGTCAAACGTTGGAACCCTGTCCGTTTGTACGGGACCGAATGCCAGACTTTCAAATCGTCCGCCTGTCGCGAACTGCTGGTCGCTGGAAGAGTCTGGAGAGAAGCCGTCTGTGAATGTGCCATACAAATGTCCGCCCCGGCTGGAGGCTGCGCGACCTCGTGCGCTAGGCGATGCGAAGTTGTTGTCTTCTCCTCCTGTGAGCGTTGTTGATTCTAACGCCGTTATTCTAGTTGAGATGCTCGTTTGTTGAAGCTGAAGTGCATCTAATTTTTCAATCACAGTTTGCAAGTTTAACTCCGTTTTTTCGTCCTTAGCCATAGCGACGTGGGAGACCCGTGCTGATGGTACATGCCACTGAGCACAAAGCTGACAGAACGCGGATGTTGATGACGTCAACATCCGCTGGTCAAAATGACCTTTGACCTAACACAGTGAATTGTGTGACTACTATCACGGTATCACGGATTGTGCCGAAATTGACCAGAGGTCATCTGCCGTTAGGGCACATGACGACTGTCTAACTGAGCGAATTGATATCAGGCACTATTCACCGATATATCTGTACAAATGTACCTTCAAATCAAGTGGCATTGACGTTTTTAAGTATATTTAATAAATTTTTTAGATAAATATAATTTTTGTGACCAATACAGAATGGCGCAGCGCAAAGCACCCCGGGAGAGAATGCACGCCAGGGCCTTTATTATACTTAGGTGAGCAGTCCCCAGACAAGCGCTTCCTTTCGTGACTAGCTTGTATCGCGACCCTCACCCGACATCCATCAATATGATACACTTGATGGGATAGAGATAAATATTTCTGGAACGTTTTCGATGGGCACTTGAGAAAGTCGTTTATGGAAAAGTAAAGACGAAACACAAGTACATTGGATATTGTGAGCCACACAGAATGAGGAAAATGATGATGCCATTTTGTATTCTGTCTAATGATGTTGGAGTACTAATTGGACTGGAGGAATAGGAGAAATGTTTACTTGAATAATGACTGGTAAGCACCCTGTCTGTATTAGACAGGCAGACACATATCAGACTGTTTTTGACATTGTTCTATCTATTGTGGATTTTACTGGATGATACTCGGTACTGTAATCGTTCCTTCACATTCATGCTGTGTTTGAACAATTAATCTAAATAGGACTAAGAATTTGTCACAGTGTCTGATTCATTATAATAACCCAGCTCGGCCTGCGTCCCTTCCAGGATGCCTGATGCATTTGTCAATTTCTTCTTTCTTTGTTCTTCTTCTTATTCGGCTGCATGTGCTTTTCTTGTCCACTGGGAAAATTGTGAATGCCATTCTTTGATTTTCAGCTATAGCCGGACCCGATTAAATTTTGCTATAAAATGTGTCGACGATAGACCGGTCTTAGGTAGGAAGTAATTCTCAAAGAAAGGTGCATTCTCCACTGTCATTGTTGGAGTAAAATAATAACTGACTGTTTGTTCACCTATGACCATTATACTGACTAGGGAGATCGCTTGCCCTTTCTATACTACTCATCGCGCACTACTCATCGCGCATGCGCAGTCGACCCATTCTATTGTAGGGTGCAAGCCTGGCCCATGGAATCTCATGTAGTGAAAACCCCAGGTCTCTCGCCCCACCCTATCCCGCACCACACCTATGCGACCTGCTGTGCAGTGAGTAAAGCGGAGGAGGAGGAGTAGGAGGAGTCGGACACGCCACGGATTATGCTAGGTAGATTTGCATGTTCTCAATTGCATTGACCTATGATCTTTAGAGGAACTGCTGCACCTCCTGGTTCACTTTCACGTCTCATCCTGTTTTGCATGCACTATAATGACCACAATTGTTGCTTCATACATGAATCAAATAAATCCGCTGCGTTTGGTTTGTCTTGAATATACACATGGACTAACAATATGGCTACCAAAACCTCCTAAATGCCTCAGAAATCGTCTACTGAATGTTTCTTTTTCAGGATCACGTGCAAACGGGGCGACGGTGATCTTATCCATTTTGCAGGCTATATTAACTATATTATCGTTCAATCACCACAGTCTATTATATTTCTGTACATACTAGGTTATATTGGGCGGTGGACGAAGACATTTTATACCAGAGACAGAACCGGATCCCATAACCAACCAAACAGACAAAGATAACAGTCGAAGGGATGGCAGAAACTTGATTAAGGTAGGCTATACAGCTGGAAGTGATGGTGTACAATATCATCCATATATAAAACGGAGAGCACGTTGTTAGGGGTTTGGACTGAGTACTGTGCAAGGCAAACCTCGAATCACATTATCTGGTAGTACAGTCGATGCAACCGCTAAACAGGATTATCTCCCCTTATGATTTGTCGATCGACCCTGCCCTCATTCATTTTTACAAAGCGAACCAACGCCCTGGCATTCTCCGCGCAGTGCGTCTTCACTAAGCCATGTAGCCTCTGATGGAGATTAAAGTGCGAGATTATCCAAATTGCTCTGTATCGTAACAACTTCAATTAACCAGAATTAATCAACTACAGTGCATTTCGGGGATTGGGCAGACAAAAGAAAACAAACAATCGATGAATAATTAAATAACTGTTCAACACTTTACAATAACAACAGCAACAACACTGATCGTTTGTTTGAAACAAAAATCATCAACTATTTTTTTTCGGAATCAAATGCTCACGCAGATTCACATCAGAAAAATTAAATATCTTAGTATTTATTATGTTGAAACTGTTTGGCTGGTAAGATTCCGGCTTTGTGAAATAATATTTGGTACAGGGCTACATGTAAAGCATCGTAGGCCTACTCCATACGGCTACTGCATTTAGTTCGATCAGCGTAGGTAAGATAGAAAACGTGAGAGGGGACGATGCATGTAAAG
The DNA here is from genome assembly GCA_036873755.1 of Hanleya hanleyi. NCBI lineage: Eukaryota > Metazoa > Mollusca > Polyplacophora > Lepidopleurida > Hanleyidae > Hanleya > Hanleya hanleyi. The sequence goes on along the minus strand of JAVTVY010028927.1, from coordinate 94,347 downwards.
TGAGTAAGGGCAGGATCAATCGACGTGGCGTAAGGGGAGATAACCCTGTTTGTAGGTTGTAGTCGAGGTACACGCGATTACTATGAACTTAGGCATGAATATGTAAACCCAGGATAAAAAAAACTTATAAAACAGAAGAGAGTTTAACTAGAATGGAAACAAGAGCAAAGGCCCCATTTTACCCCATGAGAATTTTCTTCACATTCAGAGGTTGATATGTAAGAAATAATGTTTTCATAGGCCTGCTAAATCGTTATTTTACGCACGGTTAGTGTGGGAAAGTTTATAAAGTTTAGGGCACGGGCCCGCGCTCTACAATTTATAAACTTCCCCACACTACAGAGCGAAAAATTATAAACAAAGCGAAATTTTTTAAACTTTCTCACACTAACCGTGCGTGAAATAACGATTTAGCAGGCCTATGAAAACATTATTTCTATTCTATTGCCCTACTCAAATGGATTATGAACAAAGATTACCATGAAAGATTGGGAAGATATGGTAAACGTTCACAACCTTTCTTCCCTTTGTTGAAATGTGCCTTCTGCCTCAGTTGGTAGCGTGCCAATATCAATAGACGAGTTTATGTGGTCTCTCAGAAGGGGGCGCAGTCTTTCTGCCACCTGAGCATGTGTGAAACATACATGCATACAAGCCTATTTGTGTGTCATTCTTGATCAGTCTCACGATGGAACCAAAAGTTAAACTTGAAACAGAAATTTACGTCTTTATTAATAATATAAAACGAATTTAATACCTTTAAATATCCGTATTCACCATTTCGCTTGCCTCTCGGTCGCTGGTTCATTTCGTTCAGATCACTTAATTTCTCATCCTCAGCGGAGGAAAATGTAACTTTGTTCAGCTGATGACACTCGGGTCTGCATTTGAAACAGCAAGAAGAGATTCATCATCTGTGTCTCTCATAAACTCTTCGATCTCCGCTTCTCCAGATAATTCGTACCTGAACGCGCGTCTCCTGTTGATCTGTTTTTTATTGTGTAACACTCGTATGTCCCAATTGGTTTGTAAATATCTGCGATTATACATTTTCTGCCTTTAAAATAAAGTTCCTACTTGCAGGGTATTCATTCTATTTGTTTATTGGATTGTATAGGCAGACGAGAATTTGTACTGCCATTTATCACTCGCCCTGTGAAATGCATTCTCCCGAGTGAACACATGTGCGTGTCAAGATCACGGGTGTAAATTTCATACGTCACAAAGTTCTTAACCGTGCTAAATCGTCACATAATTGCACGGTTATCAGTTTGTAATAGGTGTAAGTGTTATAGAATTATTATTAAGCCTGCCCTTACCGTGCTGTTATGTTTTTCAATTCATTGTAAGAAGATACAAGTGTAACCATACAGGATAACCAGTGTCCATTTTGACCCGACGTGCGGCATAGTGGTCGTGGTTTTAATTATAATCAATTTGTGGATGCTTCTCTGAAGAATTATAGGAAATTCGTTTATTTATTTTCCGAACTAAAGCCAGTGCATTGTGACGACCATGTTCATCAGAAGATCGAACTTCTGAAATGAATGCAATGAAATCCATTGGTAGGTATGTAACCAACTAATTAAGAGACGAATGTTTCTCCTAACATATACTGTTCTGTTACAGGAATGGGAGCAAGACAAACTTGATCGTAATTTGAAGTATAAAATATTGTACCAGAATAAGGATATTCTGGAAACGAACACGGATTCTGTGGAATATCTGCTCGGTAAGTATCTCACTGTCACAGTATATGAGCACTATTTTAAGTCAAGTTTAATTTATAAGATTTTTGTGTTTGGAAAGATCACATTTTGAAGATGAGTGATCAGGTTTTAGTATTTCGCTACTGGAAGTACTGAGTTTTAAAGACTCTGTGAGGCACATTTCAGCTTCCGATAATACAGTTCTGCTACATAACCTTGCTGAATTTTATTAACATGGAAATTTACATAACCAGGAACTATGCAGAAAGTAGTGGGAAAGGGAAAAGTACAGCTCGAATAGTTGTGTAATGTGTTTTTCGGTTGACGAATGACGGTTTGCTAACCCAGACCAACAACATTATCACGAACCGGACAGCGCATGCCTAGATTCTAGAGCTGAAACATACATGCATAACTGTATATCTACAATGGCGTTTGTCGCCTTGGTATACATACTTTTATGGCAGGTTTATTCTCATCGAGTCATATTGAATATGAACTGGAAAGAGATCGATCGCCAGACGGACAACCTTCCTTGACCGAAATGACGGAACTGGCGATCGAAGTGCTGAAGAAGAACGAAAAAGGCTTCTTTCTTTTAGTGGAAGGTAAGTTGAATGCAAGATTGAATCGCTAATTTGAAAATACAATTATTAAGTAGATTTCGAATCTAAGGAATATTCAATTGATTTAGATATATATTGTATCTCCTGATAAGGGAGAAATACAACGAGGACTATGTGATCGGACACATATCCTATAGTATGTACTGTGCCACACGTCCGGAGGATCATGGTTTACAGCTGAGAGCTGCAAAATCCCTACACCATTCATGCGCGTGGTCAGAATCGACCGAGCAGTCGCGCATGTACTCTATACAACATCACATCAAAACTTGGTTGTAAAGTAACCTGTGTTTCTTTCTAAACTAGATCCAGACTAGATTCAATCGTCCACGCTGACTTCTGTAATCCAGTTGGGTCATATATATCCACTAACTCTTACTCTAAGATTCTGGTTTCTCCATTCACACACTTCTGCCTCTCCAATATGCATATGGTATGCTCACGTCATGTCATATAGTTCATACTCGTTCTTGTTTTCTCAGGAGGAAGAATTGATCACGCCCATCACGACAGTTTGGCGAAAAAAGCTTTATACGAAACAGTGGAATTAGACAGAGCTGTCGAAAAAGCTACAAAAATGACCGACGAAAAGGATACTCTAACTGTCGTAACGGCCGACCACTCTCACGTATTCGTGATTGGCGGATATCCGTCACGTGGGAATGACATCATTGGTGAGTGACTATGCTTTAAGAGGGAGTGAAATTGTGGGGAATGTAGTTCAATATCTTATGGGAGATACACTTACACTTCCACCCGATCTGAGACAAGTGGAATTCACTTATGTGAACTTCCCAGGGAAGTAACCGTGATTGGTGATCATGGTGGGTGGACGGTCACTTCGAATGATTGACGGATACTCATCACGTTGAAACGACATTATTGATGGGGGACTGTGATTGGCGGACATGCTCTAACTCCCTATTTACCGATAATTTTGACAGTTCCAAACTGGCATCAACACTATCAGTGTAATTCAGTAATGAAGCACAGGTATACTTATCATCGTCTAAGGAGTTTCCAATAAGATATTCTGGGCTTTCCAACAAGATATAATGATAAAAATATTTGTCTGGAAATTCCCCATTTCCATATTCCAATGACTGGCAATCGTTGAACATATTTTCTATTGGTACAATTCTACCGATACGGCACAGAGAGGGTTAGGGATGAGAGTAAGAGTTTGTGATCAGTGGAAATTTCTTACGTGAACTTTCCAGGAGAGTGATTGACGAATGAGATTTCGGAGAGGCGGTAATGATTGTTAGACGGTCTCCTCGAAATGACATCTTCGGTATTCACATTGGAGTGAACACGTTTTGAGATCGACAGCTATCATTGGAATGATATTCTCCATAAGTACATGTGATTGGCTGATATATTTGCTGAAATAATGGGATTCTGGGAAAGAATTTTGGACTGATATAAATATATTCCCCTGGTTGAACTGATGTATATATTCCTCTGGTTGAACTGATATTTCAGTGTTTCTGACTGTCATTGATGCGCTTGCTTAACTTAGAAATGAGCTTAATTGTTGGTTTCAGTTTTGGTGGTATGGACGAAATTCTAAAAATAAAAAGTAAAACATGAAACAAATTACACAAACTATTTTTTAACAAAGGAAAGCAGGTGGATGAATTTCATAAACAAAATAGCTTTTTGTGTATCTTTATCATCAAATGTCAAACTTTCTTATGGATAACAACTTCTTATATTCGTTAAATGGCGATATTCTGCTACAGATTTTCCTGTGATGACGACACTCCATATCCACTGATTATGGTTATCGAACCTGTTTTACAACTTCACCCGCTCCTGGTCTTGTCTCCGTCCTGATCTTGTCTCTGCCCTTATCTTATCTCTGTCCTGATCTTTTCTCTGCCCTTATCTTATCTCTGTCCTGATCTTTTCTCTGCCCTTATCTTCTCTCTGTCCTGATCTTGTCTCTGCCCTTATCTTGTCTCTGTCCTGATCTTGTCTCTGCCCTTATCTTGTCTCTGTCCTGATCTTGTCTCTGCCCTTATCTTGTCTCTGCCCTTATCTTGTCACTGCCCTTATCTTGTCTCTGTCCTGATCTTGTCTCTGCCCTTATCTTATCCCTGTCCTGATCTTGTCTCTGCCTTAGCTTGTCTCTGTCCTGATCTTATCTCTGCCTTTATCTTGTCTCTGTCCTGATCTTGTCTCTGCCCTTATCTTGTCTCTGTCCTGATCTTGTCTCTGCCTTTATCTTGTCTCTGTCCTGATCTTGTCTCTGTCCTTATCTTGTCTCTGCCCTTATCTTGTCTCTGTCCTGATCTTGTCTCTGCCTTTATCTTGTCTCTGCCCTTATCTTGTCTCTGTCCTGATCTTGTCTCTGCCCTTATCTTGTCTCTGTCCTGATCTTATCTCTGCCTTTATCTTGTCTCTGTCCTGATCTTGCCTCCCTGATTCCATCATCATGATGATCCTGATCCTGCTCATATTCTTGTGTTACGTCATTTCCTCTCCATTCTCTCCATCCTGGACCTGAACCGACTCATACCATTGTTTCCGTCGCCCTCCGCATTTCACCCTCGCCCTTCTTATTTGACCTCTGTCCTCCTGATTTGAATCCTCCGCTCCACATTTGAGCCTGTTGCTCGCTCCCTGAACCTGATGAATCTCTCGATTCCTTCTCCTGCTCCTTTGAGTTCACCACTACTCTGACCACTACTCTGGTGTCATGGAGGATCGTGGATTCGAGCCCCATCGATCCATTATGTATTTATTTACTGTATTGTTGGAGAAGGTTTTCCCAAGTCTGAACAGTTTTAAAATTGAAAAGGCGCACAATCTATTTAGGAATTAGCTTTCAAGATGTGACTGAATTATCAGAGATCTTACCATATCCTTTCAGCACAGAGCGAATAGGTAGAGACAAATGAGTAGGCCATACAGAAGGCCAATTGAGTCCGATCGATGCCATCAAACTTATACCTGGAACTTTGATCTCTGTCTTTCATGTTTCAGGCTTGACCGACGATTATGGAATAGAAATCGATGCGCCCCCAAGCGATAACAAGCCCAGCACAACACTTCTGTATGGAAACGGTCCGGGTCACAACGCCACACACCCTCGTCAAAATCTCACAGGGGTTAATGTTCGTAAGTTTCATATGTAGACTCAAGTTCTAGTCGAACTTACCATTGGTCCAGGCATACAAGTCCTTCAAGAGGAACCAGGTTGGTTGTGGGTCAAGTGACATAGGTTTCTGTCGGCGTGTACAAATATATTCTTCACAAAAAGTTTCACCACTATTCGCGGTCTAACCCAATAGCATTGGGTTAGGTGCTATAACATAATGGCTGTTTAATAAATTTCACGAGCTATACCCAGCTTCAATTCAGGAGCAGTAACGCTTGTATGATCCATCGTTGCAAGCTAGTCATCATCTGTCATCATCAATCTTCTTTACAGATGACAACAACTTCATCCAACAGAGCGCTGTTCCTATGGTGTATGAGACCCATGGCGGGGAGGACGTTGGTGTATACGCTCAAGGACCCATGTCTCACTTATTCCATGGCGTGCAGGAACAAAACTACATTGCTCACGTGATGGCCTACGCCTCGTGTGTCGGTCCATATAAAGACAATTGTAAGCGGACGTCCGGAGCGAGTTCAGTTTCCGTTATATCAACAATCCAAATAATCTTATCGACAGAAGTTTTGATGTTATATTGTTGGAATTGATTGATAGTTAAAAACAAATATCGTACTATTTATACAGAAACTTGTTTAAGAAAGAAATATATTGTTCAGCACTTTCCGTATGAAACCAAATGTATGACTGATTCTTGTATTTCAGAGAGGCACTATTCAGTGTTTCTCGTCGGAGCCATGATTCTTATGGAGTATGGAGTAACAGATCATCTTATCATGGACATTTATCTGCGGTTATAAGTGTAATAAATGTTCATAAATATACATCGTCATCATTTCTCAATTCAGTATTGTCAAACTCTTCGAATCTAATATTTTAATAAAGAAATGTCCTACCAATGATTCACTCGATTTGTTGTCGCCCGCCATATTGATTTTCTTGGTATGACATTCAAACAGCGCGACAACTGTGATGGCTTCCTGAAGTACAATTTTATAATCGCATGATCAGTTCGAAATTGAAATTTCAATTTCAATTGAAATGAAACTCCAGCCCGTTGGTCATTGGGCCTGATGTGCAGTGCCCTTACACATGACACAACGTGCAACGGGCAAGGTGTGGAGAAGAATGTGGTGATAACACTTCATTTTCGACAGGCACGCGCTCTCAACTTTGTATAATGTCTGGAAAGGTACCTTACCGGAGAGATGGATACAGATGCGTGGACTATTACCTCCGAAAAGCCTCGGATGATCTACTCGTTTTTGCCGGGTACGCAGTCAACGAGACCATGGACTAGGGAAACTGCTCGGACGCAGTGCCAAATTTCTCCTCCCGCTGGTGACGCGTGGAGTGAAAGTTGTTTAAAGTGGTGTGCTGTGCAAGTTCTGGGTGATGCGTTCAGCGCCGCCCCGTCCGAGAGGCAGTCAAACTTCGGGCCAAAGAAGCGGGAAGAGTCCTGGTCGCCAAAGAACGAGTCGTGGAGAATAAAGGGCCGAAACCTCGCATCAGTCGACGATCGACCCAACGACAACGCACATTGAAGACCCGGAACATCTTTCTGTAAACTGACGTCATTCTGCGCATGAGCAGTAGACAAAGTGTATGGAAATAGACGTTTTGGGACCGATGTGGGCCCCTGGTGACCCGTTTGGGTTGACTGAGGTGTCAAAGTGAAGCGCTCCTCCAGTGCGAACAAGTCATGAGTGGGTGCAGGTTAAATTAGGATTTGTCCCGAAAATATAAAAAGCGGAACACGGACTTTACCCCTAAAATAGGGGAAAACCCCTATCAACCATGTCCAAAAGGGCTAATATCGGTCTCCAGCGGGTCGGAGCCTGCCGAGAGAGGCAGGGCGGGATAATGGGTGTATGTAAATTGGGATTTGTCCCGAAAATAAAAAAGCGGAACACGGACTTTACACCTAACCCATGAAGAATACGGGGAATGCCTGTATGGAATTTTTTTTTTTTTTTTTTTTTCTTGTGGATTTTACTATGGTGTGTGGGATCTTGTTTTCTTCGTGCCGAGCTGTAGAACACGATGGGAGGGGTTTAGAAGCTAAGCGGTGAAATTTTTTGAAAAGTTCGCTGAGGTCTGGATAGGCCCATGCTGGCTCAGTGGACAATGTTGGACCTAATGGGAAACCCACACATGCTCATTGCGATATGGGTTGTGGGATCTTGTTTTGCACGTCTCACCACGTAGAACACTACGGGCGGGGTCCCGAATCGATTGGTTGAAATTTTTGAAAAAAGTAGCGCTGGGTTGGACGTTCTGCGGTCTAGGTGGACCCCTAGTGGCCCGATGGGGTCGAGTGAGGTCTTATTTTGAAGCTCTCTTGGAGGAGCATCCGACTGAACTAATATCTGGTCCGCGTTTATCAATCTGCGCATGCGCAGTCTGGCCGTAGTATAGAAAGCAGGAATTTTGGGGCTTCTTTTGGGGTAGACATGGGCCATCCGTGGTCCAAATGGAACATATGAGGTATCAGTGTGAAGCTCTCGTGGGGTAGAGTCAGACTGGCGTGTTTTTTTATTGGAAGTCGCGTCAATCTGCGCATTCGCAGTTGAGGTGTATTAAGAAAAGTGGTCATTTTGGGGGTGCGGGGGGCGTGTGTTTGAGGGATTGAGGGACCATCCTTGGTCCAAATGGACCGTGTGGAGTATCAGTGTGAAGCTCTCGTGGTGTAGACCGCGACTTGGGGATGCCCACAGCATCTGTGACATCATCGCTGTGGTCATCAGTACGAGTAGTAGCGAAAGTGGGCATTTTGGGGAAGTTAAAGAAGGTTTTTGGGGTAGAGAGGGACCATCGGTGGTCTGAATGTGTCGTGTGGGGTGTCAAAGTGAAGCTCTCATGGTATAGAGCCCGATTTGAGGGATGATCACGTCATCTGTGACGTCATTGGTGACGTCATCAGTAGAAGTAATAGCCAAAGTGGGCATTCTGTGGGTGTGAAGGAAAGTTTTTGGGGTAGAGAGGGACCACTACTGGTTCGAATGCGTCATGTGGGGTGTCAAATTGAAGCTCTCGGGGTGTAGACCACGATTTGAGGGATGTCCACGTCATCTTTGACGTCATTGGTGACGTCATCAGTAGAAGTATTAGTGAAAGCGGGCATTTTAGAGATGAGTGGGTGTGTATTTGAGCGATTGAGGGATCATCCGTTGTCCAAATCGACCATGCGCGCACACACACACATACCTGGTGCACCCTATGCCCTACGGGCTACAGGGTGCACCAGATATGTGTGTGTGTGTGTGCGCGCATGCGTACGATGACGTCACTTCCGAGCAGCGCAAGGGTCAAAGGTCACTTCCGATCACGTGGTCAAAGGTCACTTTCGGTCACGTGATCGGAAGTGATGCATCATGGGATAGTGTGCACTCAGAGATCAAAGGTCAATGGTCCTCCAAATCAGCTTTTCAAAGGTAACTTTCGGTCACGTGACCGAAAGTGCCCTCAGAGGTCAGAGGTCAGTCGTCCTCCAAGTCCTATTTATCGTTCATTAAGGCACTGAGATGGGCGTTAAGGCGTAAAGATAGGGCGTTAAGGCGTTGACACGGGCGTTAAGGCGTAACGACGAGCGTTGATGGGCATGACTTCATTATGAAACTCAGATCTTCTGAGCTAGTTCACCAGGGCGTTGAAGCGTTAGGCTAAGCGTTGACGGGCGTTACTGTCTATAAAAGCAAGTGTATTCTCAAAACACGCACAGTCGAAGTTCAACCTTCAACATGGCTTATACTTGCTCTAAGTGCGAACGCGCGTTCATCAGATGTTACGATATGATGTGACACGAGAAAAATATACATGGGATTGAAGACTCCGAGGCACAAGAAGCCGATACAGAGATTGATGAGAGTCCACCGACTGATACCGAACCAGAGATTGCTGAGAGTCTATCTAGTGATACGGAGAGCTTGACATCAGATAGTCAGCCTACATTCCAGGAAAGTGAGAAAGAACCTACCTTCTGGGATCGTATTGTGCATGAAGCTATTCATAGATATGCTGCGGTAATCGAAGACGGCGGACAGAATAACATACAACAGGAAAACAACCATGGCCATATATAAACGGTATAGCCTGTTCCCGCTTGAAATGAAAGGCGACCCCACGCACAGGTCCATCATGAAGACCAAGCGTCACTTGGAAGAGGATATGGGGTTACCAACCATCGAGGCCTTGGAAAATACGATCAGAATGCGCAAACAACTGTTTCAGGAAATGCTGCCCGAACAATATACAGGCCTGACCGACGACGATTAGAACAAACGTATGAGAGCGAACATGGCCGAAAATTGAACTTTCTGAAATGGCGACTTCTGATTGGACAAGAGCAGCCGAGAATACCTCTAACGGGCAAGAACGAATATGACATGTACAGCGCCAAATGGCGGCCTCTGATTGGACAAGAGTACTTAAATTGTAAACATACTTAACGCGTGGGTATGATGTAACATTGGGGAGAATAAACCATATGAAAACTTGTTGTTGTTGTTCTCTGTGATGACGTCACCAATGACGTCCCAGATGACCTGGACATTCCTCGAGTCGTGGTCTACACCGCGAGGGCTTCACTTTGACACCTCACACGATTCATTCGGTCCAGGAATGGTCCCTCAATCGCTCAAACACACCCCCACGCACCTCCAGAATGATCACTTTCCTTACTACACCCCAAATGTCCATGCGTAGATTACTATATTAGCCCCAACGATCCAAGAGCTCCGCACCACGGGAGATAACACCACCACCGGGCGTTGACGGGCGTTTAACGCCCGGTGCTGGTGGTGGTAGTGGTGGTGGTATCACCGACCGGTGGTGGTGGGGTCTGTACATATAGGGATGAACTCGTGTCCCTCATCAGTCCATATGTATTTAGACACCAATCCAACCCGATGCTACCCCAAGAGAACTTCAAGATAAGGCCTCCCACGGACCAATCGGACCATTATGGGTCCATCTCAACCTCAAAACGTTCATTCCAATGCACTTTTTCTACTGCGCATGCGCAGTCAAACTCTATTCCCACGCCCACGCTCTTCCACGAGAGCTTCACACTGATACCTCCTACGACCCATTCGAACCAAGGATGGTCCATCTCTACCCCAAACACCTCCCTTCATACCCCCAAAATGACCACTTTACCTACTGCAGCCCAACTGCGCATGAGCAGATTTAAGCGACTTCTAATAAAAAAACACGCCCATCTGACTCTACCCCACGAGACTTCTCACTGATACCCCGCACGGTCCATTTGGACCACGGATGATCTCTCAATCGCTCAAATACACACTCACGCACCCCAAAATGCCCGCTTTCGCTACTACTTCTACTGATGACGTCACCTATGACGTCACAGATGACGTGAACATCCCTCAAATCGTAGTCTACACCCCCAGAGCTTCACTTTGACACCCCACATGACGCATTCGGACCAATAGTGTCCCTCTCTACCCCAAACACCTTCCTTCACACCCCCAGAATGCCCACTGTGGCTACTACTCCTACTGATGACGTAACCAATGACGTCACAGATGACGTGAACATCCCTCAAATCGGCCCTATACCACGAGAGCTTCACTTTGACACCCTACACGACACATTCAGACCACCGACGGTCCCTCTCTACCCCAAAAACCTTTCAGTTCCCCAAAATGCCCACTTTCGCTACTACTCGTACTGATGACGTCATCGACGACGTCCCACATGCTGTGGACACCCCCAAGTCGCGGTCTACACCACGAGAGCTTCACACTGATACTCCACACAGTCCATTTGGACCAAGGATGGTCCCTCAATCCCTCGAACACACACCCACGCACCCCCAAACTGACCACTTTACTTACTACACCCCAACTGCGCATGCGCAAATTGACGCGACTTCCAATAAAATACACGCCAGTCTGACTCTACACCACGAGAACTTCACACTGATACCTCATACGGTCCATTTGGACCAGGGACGGTCCATGTCTACCCCAAAAGAACCTCCAAAATGCCTGCTCACTATACTACGGCCAGATTTCGCATGCGCAGATTGATAAACATAGATGCTCCTCCACGAGAGCTTCAAAATAAGACCTCACTCGGTCCCATCGGATCACTAGGGGTCCACCTAGACTCCAAAACGTCCACCGCAGCGCTACTTGCCCAGTGCGCATGCGCACAGTGACTTTTTCAAAAAAATTCAACCAACCGCTTCGGGACCCCGCCCATCGTGTTCTACGTGGTGAGACGTGAAAAACAAGATCTCACAACCCATACCGCAATGAGCATGTGTGGGTTTCCCATTAGGTCCAACATTGTTCACTGAGCCAGTATGGGCCTATCCAGACCTCCGTGAACTTTTCAAAAAGTTTCACCGCTTAGCTTCTAAACCCATCCCATCGTGTTCTACAGCTCGGGACGAAGAAAACAAGATCCCACAACCCATAGTAAAATCCACAAGAAAAAAAAAAAAAAAAAAATTCTCATACAGGCATTCCCCGTATTCCTTATGTGTGCTGTTACTACGTAACCTGTTTAAATCTCGTGTGTACTACACGCAGAAGTACTCTCCTTTCAGTGCGTATAATTTTTGGACGTGTGTAACTCTTTTTATTCTCTCTACGAAGTGAGACCATGCCGGTGACAAACTGAAGATCTACAAGTGACTTTCCTCAAGCGTCAGCTAACCACCGTGTGAGTACTGTAACTGTAATTATATTTTCAGTGGTGATCATAAGTCGTTTTAAATAATCGACTACTGTTCTATGTAGCACGATCTTAACTGTTTGGAAAGTGTGAAAGTAACATTGAACTGTAGTGAACATTTGATCGTGTTGAGCAGGCTGTTGTTTTTCCCGCGAAAACAACACTGAACTGAATATAGATTTATGGACTCGCTTTCTGTTTAAAGACTGTTACCTAAAACTGTCATTGCTGTATTATCTAGTCTGGACAGTTGTTTTCACACACTTAATCTGTGTAGTTAACGTTAAATGTCAAGCATATGAGAAATCTGTTTTCCCAAACACCTGAACGTAAACATGACCTCTCCCACACATTGCCATTATTTGTTTCAGCGTAGGAATACTTCCGTATTTTATGTGTAAAGCCTCGCATTGGACTTCAGATTTGAAAGTAGTCCGTCTTTTTGTGGCAGGGATGTTACTGTCCTAAACAGCAATTAGGGAAACTCCCTAACGGACAGTAAACAAAACAGAATTTCTATAAACGAGGTAAATACAAACAATGGATCAATACCAACCGGAATGGCAAGGGGAAGAAAACCCTTTCACAGATACATCAAATAGAGCAAGAACATTAACTAGTAAAGGATTTGAACATTTTGAAGCTCTTAAAAATGAACATCTTCAGAAATTAGAAACTGTTTGAACTAAAGTGGACCAAGCTTTGCTAAACGTCGCTGATACAACGTCTCAACCTTTAGACATCAGTTTCCTTCGGGCTGAAGAGAAGAAAATTCTCAAGAGCTATGATGATTACAGGAAGTTAGCTTCAAACTACAATGAGTTTCTAATTAGGTCAGGAAGAATGCAAGAAGAATTAGAACAAAGACTCACGATAAACTCGGACCGAGATCTGCTCGTAAACGACGCCCTAAGAAACAGTGATCGCCAAATTCAAGAAGCATTGGAAAGGCTTTCACAAATATCATCCTTGAAATCGAAACCAAGATCAAACCAAGGTGCAAATTCTAAAATTTCAAATACAAGTTCTGTGTTATCTAGGAAAAGGGCAAAGGCCGAAGCTGCACGCTTAAAAGTGGAGTTTGCGGTAAGAGAACTTGAATTAAAGAAATTGGCCGCCGAAACTGATATGAAGGAAGCGAAACTAGCTGCAGATCTAGAACTTTTAAAGCACCAGAAAGAAGCGGCAGCTGTCGAGGCTGAAGTGCGAGTCCTGCAGACTGCAAACAGCGAAGGCAGCAGTAGAAATCCTAACCGCATAGATATTGGACTTCCTTCCGACAATCCTGTTGAAAGGACAAATCAATATGTTCTTCGACATTCAACTTCCGTGATGGATGCTCAGCACACCACACTTAATGAGAAAAAATTTGTGAAGCAAGACAAGCAGGGATTGTCAGATCTTCGCATGAACACCAATATCTAAGGTACATCTATCCCACAACGGAATCCATACACGACTCCATTCACCCCTCCCACGGCGGATTTCGGGAGAAACTTTCGATTCCGGTCACCTCCTCATAACCCAGAAGAGACCTCTGTCACATCTGAACTGACACGATTTCTACTGAAAAAGGATCTTCTGTTGTCACGACTGACAACATTCAACGACCAGCCAGAAACATATGCATTATGGAAAGCCAGTTTCAAAAGTATTATGACCGAGTTACATGTCTCAAGCAACGAGGAAATGGACTTATTGGTTAAATGGCTCGGTCCTGAATCGTCTCGTCACGCCCTCAGCATACGGGCCTCCAACATCCATAATCCTGAGATTGGATTACACAGAGTTTGGGACCGGCTTGATAAAAAATACGGAAGCCCTGAAATGGTGGAGGCATCCCTTAAATCGAAATTAGAGAATTTCCCTAAGCTTGGCAACAAGGACTTCAAGAAACTCTATGACCTGTCAGATATCGTCTCTGAAATTGAAGCTCTCAAGGAGGATGACAACTATAAATCCCTGTTGGGTTATTTCGACGCCAGTACAGGAGTAATCCCAATCGTCAGAAAGCTTCCATACACCCTTCAAGAGAAATGGACAAACAGAGCTGTGGAGTATAAACGGCGCCATAGTGTATCCTTCCCACCTTTCTGATTTTTTGCACACTTTATGAGGGACATGAGTAAAATAAAGAATGACCCCAGCGTCTCGTACGATATCCCAGTGACAGCTGCCGGAAAAATAGAAAAACCCGCAGCACTTGGCATAACCTCCAGAAATATGGTCACAACCAGAAAGACTGAAGTTTCTGAAAAAAGGGACACACCACAGCCATCAAAGATTGATGTTCCAAACCCGGACAAGTATTGCCCGATACACCGGACAAAGCATCCACTAAACCAGTGCAAGGGATTTAAAGCAAAACCTATTCATGAGAGGAAACAACTTCTTAAAGAGCATGGTGTTTGCTTCAAATGTTGTGCATCTACACAACACATGGCCAAGGCATGTAAGGCAACAATAGAGTGTGCAGACTGTGGCAGTGAAAAACACCCTTCAGCTCTGCACCTTCTTGCGACAGAACAAGAAAGCAGGAAATCGCGCACACCTTCATCAGTCCATGGCGGGGAGTCTCTTGAATCGGACAATGTTCATCAACAATCCTCCCCTGTATCTTCAAAGTGCACTCAAATTTGCGGCAGCGGTTTCACCGGGAAATCATGTGCAAAGACTATAGTGGTTCAGGTATACCCCAAAGGGAAACCGGCTGACAGTAAGAGAATATACGTCATCTTGGACGACCAGAGCAACACATCGTTGGCCAACTCGGAGTTCTTCGAACTTTTCGGCATTAAAGGTGAATCTTTTCCATACGTCCTTTCCTCATGTGCAGGTACCATGCAAACGTCTGGAAGGAGAGCCGGAGGATACATAGTTGAAGCCCTCGATGGTAGCACTCAACTTGAACTTCCTAGCCTGACGGAATGTAATGAGATCCCAAATATTCGGGATTTGCTGACCGTTGAATCTGTGAAGGTCCGGTTATATAACTTAGTAGCTGACTTGGGGAAAAGGGCAACGGGAGGGTTTATTGTTGTATATTGCATGTATAGATTGTTTTGTATTGCCAAATTTTACTGCACTGATGTCATTGTCACAGAATGCGCTGTCCGAATACTAAGCACAGATATTTGTAATATTATTTGTATGTACCTTTACTACTACCCTAAACATTACTTATTCATAAAATATTACATTATTAGTTCAAAAAAAGAAAATGACAAATTTTAATCTTATTAATATTGTCTCGTATAATTGCCGAGGTTTAGGTAAAGCTGAAAAACGCAAAGACGTTCTTCACTAGTTGAAATCAAAAACATACGCTATTCTTTGCCTTCAAGATACACATTTCACAAACGAAATAGAACAAGAAGTTAGGGACGATTGGGATGGCGAAGTATTCTTTAACTCTTATAATTCAAACTCTAGGGGGGTCTGCATCTTCTTCAACAATAATTTCCGTTACAAAGTTGTGAGAATCAAACGAGATGGAGAAGGACACCGCCTGGCGCTAGACATGGAATTAGATGGCACAAAAATTACTCTCATTACAATATACGGGCCCAATGAAGATTCTCCAACATTTTATAATGATACAAGGGATATAATGGATGAGTTTGGTAATGATATATGTATACTTTGTGGAGACTTCAATTTGGTGCAAGATCCAGAATTAGATACCTACAACTACATTCACCTGAATAATCCCAAAGCACGCGAGACTGTTATAGATATGATCGATACTAACGGTCTTATCGACCCATTCAGAGTAAATTACCCGGATTTAAAAAGATACACATGGCGAAGAAAAAATCCTTTAAAACAGGCCCGCCTTGACTTCTTTTTACTTAGTGAAAGTTTTTTTCCTAGTATACAGAAAATAACTATTGATTCCAGTTATAGGTCTGATCATTCGCCCGTAGTATTAAGTGTCAAGATAAATGAATTCGAAAGGGGGAGGGGGCTGTGGACATTTAACAGTAGCTTACTCAATGATATAGAATATGTAAAGCGAGTGAAAACATGTATAGCAGATATAAAGCAACAATATGCGGTACCAGTATACAATATAGATAATCTTGAAACGCTTGAAAATAATTCATTACAATTCACAATATCAGATCAATTATTTCTAGAAACCCTTCTTATGCATAACGAGGTCAAACTATATCATACTCGTCATATAAAAAGAAGGAAAAAAAGAAACTAGAAGAAAAACTAGAAAAATCAATTGAAGCTCTTGAGAATGTTGAAATACCTGATATGGAACTGCTCAATCATAAGAAAATAGAATTGGAGATACTAAGAAAAGAAAAAATGAAGGGGCATTTAATAAGATCAAAAGCTCGCTGGGCTGAAGATGGGGAAAAACCAACGAAATATTTCTGTAGCTTAGAGTCGAGAAATTTCACGAACAAAACAATTCCGAAAATACAGAAAGAAGATGGAGAACTCATTACAGATCAATGGGAAATTTTAAAAGAGGCTGAAACATTTTATAGTAAACTATATAGCAAAAAGGACGTAGATGATATCAATCTTAACGAAGAATGAAAAAATTCGAATTTGAAAGGCTAAAAGAGACAGAACAGCTTAAACTTGAGGGTGAAATAACCGAAGCGGAAGTTCTAAATTGCTTGAAGGGAATGAACAATAATAAAAGTCCGGGGTCAGACGGTTTTACTGCAGAATTTTTTAAATTCTTCTATAAAGATATTAGCAGCTTTGTTACAAGATCCATAAACGAAGGTTATCGAAAAGGGGAACTATCTGTGACACAAAAGGAAGGTATAATAATATGTTTGCCAAAGGGTGATAAATCGAAACAACATTTACAAAACTGGAGACCGATGACTCTGTTGAATATTACCTATAAAATAGCGGCAGTGTGCATAGCGAGGAGACTTAAGACAGTTCTAGAAATTTTAATATCGGAGAGTCAGTCAGGTTTCATGAGCGGAAGGTACATTGGTGAAAATACTAGGTTAATATATGACCTTATGGAATATACAGAATCTAAAAAGTTACCTGGCCTCCTCCTTATCATCGACTTTGAAAAGGCTTTCGATTCAGTATCATGGTCCTTCATCAATCAAGTATTAGACACCTTCAATTTTGGGGAATCAATCAAAAGATGGATATTCGTATTTTACAATAACGCTAAGACAGCTGTAACGCAGAGTGGTTTCCTCTCTAACTTTTTTGAACTCTCTAGAGGATGCAGACAGGGAGATCCATTATCACCTTACATTTTTCTGTTATGTGCTGAAATACTGTCCATAATGATTAAGGGAAATGAAAATATAAAGGGAATAAAAATAGGAGATATAGAATTCAAGATTTCGCAATATGCAGACGATACATCATTGCTCCTCGACGGTTCCGAATCTACCCTAAAAGAAACGCTATTAACCCTGAAACGCTATGCTTCATTTTCGGTGCTGAAAATAAATAATAACAAAACTAGAGCCATTTGGATAGGATGCAACAAGTTTGGTGGAGAGACATTTAACCACAGATACAAATTAAATTGCGACCAGTCTGACTTTAATCATCTTGGAATAATTTTCTCCTGTAATCTGGACTTAATGACTGCTACAAACTATGATAAAAAACTGAATAGCATACGACAGGAGCTCGAACAATGGTCAAAGAGAAAGTTAACACCATTAGGAAGAATCACCGTACTAAAAACACTAATAATATCAAAACTGAATCATTTATTTATCACCTTACCAGACCCCTCAGACGATTACATAAAGAAACTGAATACGATGTTTTACTCTTTTATCTGGCAATCGAAACAAGATAGGGTGAAAAGAGAAATTTTGACTCAAAACTACGAGATGGGGGGGCTTGAAGATGATAAACATACAGTATTTTATAGCAGCTCTCAAATCAACATGGATACGAAGACTTTTATTACAGCAAACACAATACAAACAACTATTTGAAACCTCGACAGCCAATATTTCAGATCTGATAAAAAAAGGAAATGAATTTCTGATATCCCTTGCGAGACAATGTACTAATACTTTCTGGTGTGACGTTTTACGTGCATGGGGAGCTGTTAACGCAAAAACTCAACCCGTCACTACTGAAGAATTATATACAACAAACATCTGGTTAAATGAAAACATCAAAGTAAATAACCAATCGATTTTTTATAAGAATTGGTATGACAGCAATGTATACTGTATTGGGGATTTGATTGACAATGAAGGTGAATTCTTAGACTATGAATCCTTCATCAATATATACAACACAAAATCCAATTATTTAGAGTATTGGGGTGTTTGTAAAGCGATAAAGTCGCACATCAGCCACTATAATCTGAAATTGGCACCACGACTGACATATAATGTAGAAATGCCTTTCAAACTCCGGATCATATTGAAAAGCTTGAAAGGGTGTCCAGATATTTACACTTTGTTGGTCAAAAACAAGATAATCCCAAAAAGCCAAGAAAAATATGATATTGCGTCTACTGGGGAATGGAAATTTATATACATGGTACCTTTTAAGTGTTGCAAAAATACAAAATTGCAGTGGTTGCAGTACAGAATAAACCACCGTATTCTAGCAACAAACAAACTTCTTGTACAAATGAAAGTGAGAAATGACGATAAATGTACTTTTTGTAAACAGCAGACTGAAACAATCGAGCATCTATTCTACGAATGTGAAATTATTGATGAGCTAATGGAATCTTTAAGTAGCTGGATATACAGAAAAACTGATATTTTATTAAATATTACCCGAAAACAAATCTTGTTCGGCATAACAAAAACTGAAAGTTATTATAAACCGATAAATTTCATTCTGCTGATTACTAAATATTATATCTACAAATGTAGATGTCAAGGAAAAATTGTACACATTGCTGGTTTACAGCACGATGTCAAAAATTTCCTATTTATTGAGCAGTCAATTGCTATGAAAAATGATATGATAGACAAATTTAATACCGAATGGTATTTGTGGTTGAAATTGATGTAACTGCTCGCGGTTTTTTGTATTTATTTTATTCTTTGTTTTAGAGTACCACTTCGGCACAGACTTTCTGTAAATAGTATATGTACAAATAAGCTTGCAAATGTAATATTCACGTATTCGTACTGTATTTACAAAGTTCCAAGTAGGGTACAAATATGATGGTAAGAATTAATATTTCAATGCATTGTCTGTAAATATATAATAAAAATTCTGTGGCAATAAATGCACATTATAAAAAAAATAAAAATATTCGGGATGAAATCCCTACTCCAGAGGTTGCAGAATATCATGGACACTTAAACGTCATTAAGCAACATATACGTCCACTGGATGATCAAGCCCATATTCTCGTTCTGATCAGCAGAGATGTGCCTGAAGCTCATCACGTCCACGATCAGTTAACCGGACCTCGAAACAGCCCTTATGCACAGAAACTGTCATTAGGATGGGTGATAGTTGGAGAGGCCTGCTTGGGGCAAGCCCACACACCCGACATAGTCATTGTGAATGAAACTCATCTGCTCACCAATGGACGGCCCTCCATCTTTAAGCCATGCACGAGTGAATTTAAAATTAAGAGCAATACTGTCTCTAGTCAAACTGATTTCTCATCCTTCAAGACTTCGTCAAATGTCACTTGCAACAAGGACGATCTTGGATCTTCAGTGTTCAACAGAACAAGCGATGACAACAAACCTGGACTATCTATCGAGGACAAGCAATTCCTGGAAATAATGGACACAAATATTTCTAAGAATTCTCGAGGTAAATGGGAAGCTCCACTCCCATTTCGCCATAACAGGCAAAGGCTGCCGAACAATCGACCACAAGCCCTGAATAGAGCACATACTATTGATCGAAGTCTTCGCCAGAACCCTGTGAAGAAACAACATTTTGTCACCTTCATGAACCAGATATTCGATCAAGGACATGCCGAATTGGCCCCTCCTCTCAAGGAAGACCAAGAAGTATGGTATCTGCCCATCTTTGGTGTGTACCACCCCCAGAAGCCGGATCAAATTAGGGGAGTGTTTGATTCGTCGGCACAGTATCTCTCTCAACAATGTACTATTGTCTGGCCCAGACTTGACAAATAGCTTACTGGGAATCCTCCTTCGATTCCGAAGGGAACCCATTGCCTTAATGTCAGACATTCAGCAAATGTTTTACTGTTTCACAGTGAAGGACTATCATCGGTATTTTTTAAGATTCTTCTGGTATAAAGACAATGATCCTGAGAAAGAACTAGTTGAATATCGAATGTGTGTTCACGTTTTCGGTAATAGTCCCTCTCCAGCGGTTGCGACCTATGGACTACGACTGACGGTTCAACTGTCGGAGCAAGAATTCGGAAGTGACACGAAGCAATTCGTCGAGAAGAACTTTTATGTTGACGACGGATTGACTTCCTTGCCCACGACTGCTGAAGCCATCGACCTTCTGAAAAGAACGCAACAAGCCCTATGGAGCAATGGTAGACTTCGTCTGCACAAGATCGCCTCCAATTCTCGTCATGGGCGCATTCCTTCCCGAGGATAGAGCTAAAGATCTGAAGGCGCTTGACCTTGCAACCGACACCCTGCCTATTCAACGTAGCTTGGGTTTAGCTTGGAACTTAGAATCCGATACCTTTACCTTTAAGGTGTCGAGCGAAGAGAAACCATTCACGAAGAGGGTATCCTGTCAACAGTCAACAGTTTGTTTGATCCCCTAGGTTTCACAGCATCCGTCATTGTCCAAGGGAAGATCTTCTTACGCAATGTTACCTCCGGGACAAAGGATTGGGATGATCCACTCCCAGTGGAACAGCAAAACGAATGGGAAGCATGGAAGGATTCTTTGAAATATGTGGAACAACTTCACATACCTAGAACTTATGCAGGAACCTCATTCAACAACATTGTAAGCAAGGAACTCCACGTTTTTGCGGATGCTTCAGAACAAGCTATAGCTGCTGTGGCCTACCTTCTAACAACAGACAAGGATGGAAACCGGAAGTCTGGATTTGTTCTAGGAAAAGCGAAGGTTGCCCCCACGCATGGACATACAATTCCTAGATTGGAACTCTGAGCAGCAGTATTGGCGGTTGAACTTCACGATATCATCCTGGAACAACTGGAGATCACCACAGACTCGACTCATTTCTACACAGATAGTAAGTTGACGTTAGGATATATCTGCAATGAGTCTAGGAGATTCCATATCTACGTCTCTAACAGAGTGGAACGCATTAGGAGAGCCACCTCACCCGAGCAATGGACTTATGTAGCTATAAACAAGAATCCAGCTGACTTGGCTACGAGATCACTCCCAGCAGTTCAAATGGAAACCAGCGCCTGGATTGTTGGACCTTCACATCTTGTTGACCACGGAACCCAAGTTCATGAGGCGTACTCACTTGTGGATCATGACTATGACAAGGAAATCCGCCCAAATGTGACATCATTAACAACAAACATTCTGTCAAAGGAATCCTTGGGCTCTGCAAAATTTGAGAGATTCTCTAACTGGAAAACCTTGATAAAGACGATAGCACATTTGAAGCACATTGCGCAATCTTACAGCAACAAGAATCTTTGCAAGGGGTGGCATATTTGCACAGATTCCCGGCGCGTTGAACTTTTCCAGGCAACAAGACAGCTGATAATAAAGGAAGTCCAACACGATGCCTTCACCCAAGAGCTTACCTCTCTGTAGGAACAGACACCCTTACCTAAGGCAAGTCCATTACTTACCTTGAATCCCATTCTTGACAATGATGGTTTACTCCGAGTGGGAGGCCGCATCAGCAGATCCGAATTCCCCACCATGGAAAAGAACCCGAGAGTTGTCCCAAGACATCATCATGTTGCTACACTTCTAGTGAGATACTTTCATGAAACCGTGAAACATCAGGGACGTCATTTCACAGAGGGCGCCATCAGTGCCGCAGGATTTTGGATCCTTGGTGGAAAAAGATTGATTGCGTAAATCCTTCACAAATGTGTCACATGCCGGAAGCTGCGTGGCAAACAAGAACTCCAGAAGATGGCAGATCTACCGCCCCATCGTTTGAAGCCAGCGCCTCCGTTTACTTACGTGGGTGTCGACGCCTTCGGCCCTTGGTCCGTTGTGGCAAGACGAACCAGAGGAGGACCCTCAAATAACAAGCGTTGGGCAATAATCTTCACGTGCTTTATCACAAGGGCCATTCATATCGAGTTGATCGAAGATATGGGAACTTCAGGATTCATAAATGCACTACGGAGATTCATCGGAATCAGAGGCAAGGTCAAAGAATTCTGCTCCGACCAAGGCACTAACTTCATTGGAACTGTCAATAGTTTGAATATACAGACAACCTTGGAACAGAGATCGGTCAAGGACTTTCTGTACGACAACGAAATTGTTTGGCGGTTCAACCCACCCCACTCCTCCCACATGGGTGGTGTCTGGGAAAGGATGATAAGAGTCACTCGTCGCATCTTGGATTCGATGCTGAAAGAAATGTCTCTGAAGAATCTAACACATGAAGTTCTGTGCACACTTATGGCAGAGGTGTGTTCCATCGTCAATGCCCGACCCATCGTACCCGTATCATCAGATCCTGAGAACACCACCATCCTGACCCCGTCAACATTATTGACTCAAAAAACTGACCATGTTGTTTAACCCTTGGCAGACTTGGATCTCAAGGACCTCTACAAGGCCCAATGGAAGTGTGTCCAAGTGTTGGCGGACACGTTCTGGCATCGTTGGCAGCGTGAATACTTGCAGACTCTGCAGACCAGAAGCAAGTGGAAGGAATCGCGTCCCAACATAAGGGACAACGATATTGTTCTTTTAAAGGAGAAGGAACTACATAGGAATGACTGGCCTGTAGGACGTGTTACCAAGGCTATTCCTGTACACGACGGCAAGATTCGCAAAATGATCATTCGGATCTCTCGGAACGGGAAATCTACAGAGTATCTTCGACCAATCACAGAACTCGCCAGACAGTTGTAATCATTGAGCTAGTGAAAACGTGTTATACGCTTTCAGACGGGGAGTGGGCTATTACCACGTAACCTGTTTAAATCTCGTGTGTAGTACACGTAGAAGTACTCTCTTTTCAGTGCGTATAATTTGTGGACGTGTGTAACTCTTCTGTGTTTAGAGTTATTTTATTCTCTCTACGAAGGGAGACCATGCCGGTGACAAACTGAAAATCCACAAATGACTTTCGTCAAGCGTCAGCTAACCACCGTGTGAGTACTGTAACTGTAATTATATTTTCCGTGGTGATCATAAGTCGTTGAAAGATTCGACAACTGTTCTATGTAACACGATTTTAACTGTTTGGAATGTGTGAAAGTAACATTGAACTGTAGTGAACATTTGATCGTGTTGAGCAGGCTGTTGTTTTTCCCGCGAAAACAACACTGAACTGACTGTAGATTTATGGACTCTCTTTCTGTTTGAAGACTGTTACCGCAAGCTGTCATTGCTGTATTATCTAGTCTAGACAGTTGTTTTGACACACTTAATCTGTGTAGTTAACGTTAAATGTCAAGCATATGAGAAATCTGTTTTCCCAAACCCGTGAACGTAAACATAACCTCTGCCACACATTGGCATTAGTTGTTTCTGCGTAGGAATACTTCCGTTTTTTATGTGTAAAGCCTCGCTTTCGACTTCAGATTTGAAAGAAGTCCGTCTTTTTGTGGCAGGGATGTTACTGAAAGTTTTAATTCTGAAAGCAGATTATGTCCTAACAACTAAGAGTGATTCCATTGTTTTCTTTCTTTTTCTTTTAGCCTTTTACCACACGCATCCACGCGTACATACATACGGATCATCATCACAGTGTCTTGAACTAAAGTAAATAAATTACAAGCGTCTAGTCCGTCATTCATAATCCAGCCGTCGTCCATTAGAGAATATCCGCGTCCATAATCCACTTTTGATTGACATCGCGTCCACTTTTGATTGACATCGGATCGTATCTTGGTTATCTGACTGTTTAATCTTTCCGAAGAGAGGACAGTACATTATGGGTTAGGTGTAAAGTCCGTGTTCCGCTTTTTATATTTTCGGGACAAATCCCAATTTTACATGCACCCATTATCCCACCCTGCCTCTCTCGGCAGGCCCCGATCCGCTGGAGACCGATATTAGCCCTTTTGGACATCTTTCCGAAGAGAGGACAGTACATTATGGGTTAGGGGTAAAGTCCGTGTTCCGCTTTTTATATTTTCGGGACAAATCCTAATTTTACATGCACCCACCTATGACTTGATCGCACTGGAGGAGCGCTTCACTTTGACACCTCAGTCAACCCAATTGGGCCACCAGTGACCCACCTCGGTCCCAAAACGTCTATTTCCATACCATTTGTCTGCTGCGCATGCGCAGAATTACGTCAGTTGCACGTCACACCCATCCCGACGGATGCTCCTCCACGTATGCTTTACAATGATACCTCACTCGACCCAATCGGACCAATAGGGGGTCCCTCTCGCCCCCAAAACCTCCACCCAGCGCTACTTGCCCAATGACTTTTTCAAAAAAATTCAGCCAATCGCTTCGGTGTTCTACGTGGTGAGACGTGAAAAACAAGATCCCACAACCCATACCGCAATGAACATGTGTGGGTTTCCCATTAGGTTCAACATTGTCCAGTGCGCCAGTATGGGCCGTATAGTGTTCGGTCCTCTGGTAGATATATATATTTATTTCTACTCCCAGAAGATCCCAGGCAAGCCATTGGTCGACAGCGGTCTCGTGCCGTTGGGATAAAAACACATAGCAAACTGCACTGGCTGACCGAGTTGACTGCAGTTTGTAATGTAAACAAACATGGCAGCTAGAGTGTTCTGTCAGCGACAGAACGGGAAATAAAGAATATGTCGGATATCAACTTTGTAAATCTGACCGATAGTATGTGCGACTGTTCCTGGAATATCTGGAAAAGGTAGTGTACTGTGACTGTGAGTAACAGTTGACGAAAGCCGCCTGACGCTTGACTTCGCTTCGACGATCTCGCCTCGGTACGATCACATGCGCCGGTACAATGTGAATGATGTGGAAGTTTACCCCTGATATTTGCGTTAATTCTTATTTGACGTGTACAATTTTAGGTTACATGAATCAAAATACTGTTAGCAGATAGAAAACATTCTTAGAATACGTTGCTTAATTCAAGATTGACCATTTTCAGACGTTTTTTGTTCGAAAACTGTTCCGTCTTTTTCGCCGACTCGACCCCAGTTCGGCCGATCAGCCGAAGAGTTGGCGATCAGAATCTAGCGCTGTTCGGTCTTTTGACTTATCATTTTGAGCAGAAGTCATGATTTCTTGTCATATTTCAATGAAATATGACCAAATCTACAATGCTGATTCCGAATATTTCAAAATATTTGACGCGTCTCCGACCGTGTTCGTGATCACATTTGTCGTATTTGATTAGCGAGTTTTAGACCCAGTTTACCTCGCAACTTTCCCGAGTTGAAAAGGCTGCTCGTAGAAATAAATTCGTTATCGTGTCTCTGCTCGTTTGATACTGAATTTTATCCTGTTTCCTGACGAATGCCACACTCCCGCTTCGCGGTCTTGTAGCATTTTCGCTAAACTCGCAGGGACAGGATAAATTATAATATGCTAATTTCAACCTTGGTTTGTAGCATATGACTCGTGGTGTAATGGATAACGCGTCTGCCTTTAGATAAAGCGACCCGGGTTCAATTCCCGCTGGGACCCTTTCCTTTCTCCAACTGTATGGCTATGACGAGGGTTCCCCACTTGCTATTTATAATGGGTAAATAGATGGCAATATTGTCGGGGACCCTGCGCATTGCATTGATGCTTCGGACGAGCAGATGGAGCCTATATATTCTCCCGGAGAGGGCCGGAGATTGCCGGAGATGATCGGATATTGCCGAAGATGACCGAAGATTCCCGGAGATTGCCGGAGATGACCGGACATTCCCGGACATTGCCGGGACATTCAAGATGATTCACACGAAAACCTGCGTATTTGAAGTCTCGGGACTACTTTCTGTCCGCGGAAGCTTGTTCACCGCCGGAACCGGATGCGACCGCAGGGGTCACTTCCGGTCACGTGATCTTTGCCGGAACTATAGCGGCCTTGACCTCTAGCGACCTTCGCGAAAGTAGGTCAATGAGTGGCCAGCGGTATTTTATATACTACTAACCTGAGAATACGCTGGATTCTCTTACGAGGCCTTAGTACCTCAGCCGTGCTTTTATTGCAGCTGTCCATTTGGAGAGTATGAATTGTTCAAACGGCCCC
Source organism: Hanleya hanleyi (assembly GCA_036873755.1). Lineage (NCBI taxonomy): Eukaryota > Metazoa > Mollusca > Polyplacophora > Lepidopleurida > Hanleyidae > Hanleya > Hanleya hanleyi. The sequence continues at coordinate 67,911 of JAVTVY010028927.1, read as the reverse complement.
CAGCACCGGCTTAAACAGAATTAGATCTGCTAGCACAGGAGCTGTGATGATGGCTCAGCTCAAACAAGTAACTCATCTGATGTTAATGGATGAGCATCGAGGACGTCTGATGGAGTAAACGCCTCAACATGGGGTAAAATTGGTAAATGCAAGAATACCCAGGATAACTATCTTGTAATGCATGACGTCGTACGTCTTAAATTTCTTATCAAAACAATAAACTTACATATATTTGTCGAATGGCATGTACACAGGGCGGGGCCTTCGGGACTTACGATCAACCAGCTGAAGTCATCAACTAACTATCATGTTGGAGGTTCACATTATTGCGATCGTAAACAAAATTTTGGGCCCCAACTTTTCATACATTATGAACGGTTCCACTTCAGTATTTCAATGACACTCTAGATAATTCATGGTAAATTACCTCCATCATAGAAAAGCTAAAGGACAATTTACTATTTGCCACTGCTGTTTTACTCTGACTGAGAATATATCTCAGCTGTTTCAGTAAAATCCATAATGGTTGGAATAGCCTGGTTAATACACTCGTGGTCCATGTACCACCTGGTGCAATCTTCTCGTAACTTCAGTTCATTTCAGTGATACAAACAACATGATATATTATCAAAATGACGCGGATATTCTCTAATGGACGACGGCTGGATTATGAATGACGGACTAGACGCTTGTAATGTTATAAAATACATTGGGACAGAGATCGAAATCTTTCAGCAATTGTGATTGTGTGAATCCGAAGTGGTTGAAATAAAGTGATAGATATCCCATTTCTAACTTCTAAATTGCATACGCACGATAATATCAGTGCAATAGGTAAACATAGTATATAGATGATACCAAAGGTGTCCCAGTCATTGTATTTTACTACAACCATATTAACAATGTATTCTGCTTTCAAACCGTGAATAATTTCAAGAATGTCTGATACGATGCTAGCTATAGAGACAGTCTATCTCTGTTGATTGTATACTGCCTTGCTTGAAATTTTCAAATTGTTCCTGGTTTCCGGTATATGAATGGCGATAGTTTAAACAAAAATGGTAACTTGGTAATTTTTTTCTGGACGTTTTCCTTTTTAGCGTTGAAGCGTACAAAAGTAATGTATTTCATTTCACATGATTATTTTCTAACTTATTCCACAGTTCATGCAGAGAAAACTGCATAAATGAAAAAACCGATTTTTTTTCTTTTTTTTTCTGGGAAATTACGTCATTGTAACATCACCAGACTGCCCGAAGACGATTAAATGTGAAAGATCGGATGATGGAGAAGGACAGGAACACAGCTGAAGATTGACACATCACAAGACCTTTCATGCTGATGACATTAAATCACAAAATACGCCGTTAGGTGAGGCGATGGAGAGGATAAATTCACTATATACAAATTGTTGATTTTCTCTATCTCTTCTGCTGAAGGACATGCATTGACGTGCGCATGTGCGGAGTTTTTATAGATCCACTGGCACGCCAGATATTCAAGATCGTTACATTGCTCTACCTCAACGCGTGATTGATGCAATGTTCTTCACCAGAACGTCACATGCGCTACAAGGGGCATATAATTCACGTTCACCAAAAACACCAACCCCAAATGCCCTTCCTATACTCCACCCTGAGTGCGCATGTTTACAAGTTATGACGCGTTGGACGTGGGTGAGTGTGCCGCCACTGCCACCAGCGTACTTATAGTTTATATACTAATCATAGCGATACTTCCATTATATGAAACACATATTATTGCCCAGTTTCAAACGAACTAACCACACATCACGGGATCGACCTCGAAGAGCGCTTTACGTTGAGACCCTTCTCGACCCTTAAAACCAAAATTGGTCCATCAGGCTAGAAACCATGAAAAATCGCCGTACTTTATTGTAGTAAATTGGTTGTGCACATCAAGAGAAAACAATATTCCATAATATTCTCCGCCACAAATGGCCCAGTGGTTTGGGTGGTTGGTGACCTCTAGAGCCAGTTGAAGGGATTTTCCCAGTTTTGAGTGTAAAGTCCGGGTTTTCGTTTTCTAATTTTTATTCCACACCACCCATCACGTGACCCGAGATCCCCTCCCCGCGTTGCCATAGTAACCAAAGGTCAATGGTGAAAGGTCAACCCTCCCCTTCCACCCCACCCCCCGCCCCGCCCCCCACAATTTCTCCGGCCAATTTCACTCCGCCGCCTCAGAATCCTAAGCGATTTCACGGCTATATTCTACATAACTCTATATTAATTCGTTATTACGTTATACTAACTCGTTATTACGAGATACTAACTCATTATTACGAGATTTGAAAGATTTAATTGAAAGAGCTGTTCCGAAATTGAAAACTGAAAATCTGATGAATTGGAAAGAGAATTAACAAGTGAGGAAATTTTGCAAGCTCTCAAGAATATGAGAAATGCAGAAAGCCCCGGATCAGATGGGTATACGCTGGTCGGATTTAAACCATTATTAATTAAAATCTTTGAATTATGCATGTGAAAATGATTCGCTGTCCATAACTCAAAGGAGGGGAATCATTATCTGTTTCCCGAAAGAAGGAACACCAAAACAATTTATAAAAAAGCTGTAGGCCAATTTCGCTCTTAAATGTCTCCTAATTGGGGAGACCGTAATTGCGAAAAGAATAAAACAAATATTTACCAGATCTTATGATTGAAGATCAGAAAGGATTTATACCTGGAAGATATATTGGGGGAATACCAAATTAACATATGATATAATGCAATATACAGAAGATCATCATTTACCAGGGTTGCTACTATTGCTGGATTTTGAAAAAGCATTCGATACAATTGATTGGACTTTTTTGCATGAAACCGTATCCTTATTCAATTTTGGTCCTTTCATTCAAAAATGGATAAAATTACTATATCAGGATATCGTTAATGGGTTTTCTTATAGTTTTTTTTGCATTTCTCGAGGCTGTCGCCAAGGGGACCCCCTCTCACCATATATTTTCCTGTTATGCGCCGAAATTCTCGCTATCATGCTACGAAACAATCAAAATATTCATGGAATAAGGGTTCGAGTATATTTTGACGCAATATGCGGACGATACAGAAATATTTTTAGATGGATCACAGCGGAGTCTATATGCATGCTTAGGTACACTGTAAAAATTGGTGACATGTTTAACGTCTCAAAATGAAACATGATTTTGTCCCAACTTTTGGGACATGTGAGTACGTATATGATTCATATTAAAACGGCTTCATGTTTCAAATTGAAACACGTGTCCTTTTCACATGAGTTAATGATGTCTCAATATGAGACATATCTTCAATAAGCACGTGTTCGTTTGAAACATGTAACGTTCTACATTTTGAAACGTGTTGTGTATACATGTCTCAAGCTAAAACATGTTAGAGCCGACTACATGTTTCAAAATGAAACGTCTAAGCCCAAACATGACTTTGTCCCAACTTTTGGGACATGTCACAAGTGAAACGGATCTGTACATGTCTCAAACTTGGAAGTGTTTCAAAACAGTCTACATCCCATTACGTGTTTCAGGAGACTGTCAGAGTAGCATGTGCATGATACCGGTACTGAAATGAAAACATTCATCAAAAATCAACATACATCAAGTTTTATTCTCTTATATTCGTTGGAAGTCAAACTCAAGAACATGTATGAACAAGCAATAATCATATACAGAAACACACAAAACAGACTGCTCCTCAGGTTAACTCAAACCTAATAATGATTTCAAACAGATGCATGATTGGTACATCAGAATCTCTGATGTGAACCCCGTTACCATAGAGTGAAAATTGTTCATATAGCAATAATGTGCTCGAGGTTTGATTCATTTATATCACTGATTCACACTTAAAAGTTAAAGATACATGTAATTTACTCAACTTGCCATATTGGTCCGTTGACACGACATTGTCTGATTTGTGATAAAATATTATCCCATATTGTATTTCATGTCTAATTCGGCACACTGGAAACATTTCTGAACATGGGTATGTATTACTTAGGCCTACAAATATGAAATTGCTGAATGATACTGCCTTTGTTGTTTTTCCTGACATGCTACTCGCGATTAACTATTTCTGTGTGGGGTGGCTGAAATTTCATTCCATTTTAGGGTATGGAATACGGATCGCAGATGATTATTAAAATCAGGGCTAGAGGGCTGGATTCCTCTCGAGTTTTGCAACAGTGATCACATTGTGGGATGAAGTAGAAACATTGTTGACACTAAAACACTATTCAATATTCCAATACGTATGAAAAATAATGTCCCTTCTGTCTTCTTCTGATTTATATATGCCACTAAGGTCGAATCCCGTCCAACGCTGTAATGACGTAAGCAATCGTATTGACTCTGTTCAAAAATATCTCCTGGTGCGCTACACATTCACAATTCAAAATACTGAATTTACCTTTGATCACACGGATAACACAGTTGTTATTTCTTTCAGTGCTGCTCACATTAGTGCCCCATAAGTGTCACTTTTATTCTGGCAACATTGCTATGTATTTTGTTGGTGTGTCGTAATATGACCATATGTTTTGAGCGAATACTCTTAAATTCAAAATGTCGGCCATGTAGGGTTCCAGTGAAGAGCCAAAATTTGGGCTGGGAAAATCTTACAAAAAATCGACCGAAAATGCATATTTGGAATATGACGTAACTGTGAAGTCTTCAAAGCGGCCATCTTGCATTTTTTTTCACACTTTTTAGTTAAGTTGATGTTGTGAGAAGTTTCAGACCTCTATCTCAATGAGCAAAGACATATTTGGAAGGAGAGGGGTAGAGTGAAATGGCGCCTGGGCAGGCCTCAAATACCCTAGGCCTGGTTGAGTTGAATTGTTATGCAAATAATTCAATTAAAATGCTCAGTCGATTAATTCACAATACCGACATATATCTTCCAGGTCGCCAAAAACCAGAAATAAATATCCGAAAGCCATGCAGTGGTAGTCATATCTTTGTTTGCAAATTGCTAAAGCTCTCTGTCGAAGTGTGTGAAGACGACCTGGTATCTAATTTCATGCATCAGACAGCACTATCCCTTTTGTACTCCGCTTTTCTTGACACATGTCGTCATGCAACTCGGTTGCACGTGTTTCAGCGTTGATGTTTCAAACAGCTTTTCGGACCGTTATAGTGAGACGCCAGCGCGAGTGAAACATGTCACAACCCTCAAATAGTTGCATCGTTACGTCTATGAGACATGTTTTTGTGGAAAAATAGGGTGAAACATGTAGCATTATGAAGCATCTAACATGTTACCATCTCAAAATGAAACGTTAAACATGTTTCCTCTTTTTACAGTGTACCTTAGAGCAACTTGAGAAATTTTTAGGATTAAGAATGAATGCGGACAAAACCAAAGTGATTTGGATAGGTTCAAACAGACATTCATCAGTCGTATATACATAATAACAAAGTGGCACCTAGACTGGACACAGAATGATATCAAAATGCTAGGACTTATTTTTACATTAAATTTGGCAGAAATGGTAGAGAGAAATTATAAAGACCAACTAAAAGAAATAGAAATAATTATGAAAATTTGGGCTCAGCGGTATTTGACACCATGCTAGGAAGGGTTGTTAGTTTGAAGAGCTTATTGATATCCAAACTGAACCATCTTTTTGCATCGCTTCCGAATCCACCGACCCCAATGGTCGAGAAACTTCAAAAGGATATATTTTCATTTATATGGGATTCAAAACCTGAAAAAATCTCACGCAAGGTTGCAAAACAGCGAATAAAGTTAGGGGGGGGGGGAGGCGGGGAGGGGGGGGGGGGCGAACGTACCTGATATTTATAGCACTATGCAAGCACAAAAACTTTCATGGCTTAGACGGATACAAACTAGCAATAAGTGGAGTATAATAATGTTAGATACATACATTCCCGAAAATATAAATATTATACAGACTGGCCATACAATATTTGAAGATATTGTAATCCCTTTGTTGAATAACGACTTTTGGAAAGATGTACTCTCAGCATAAGCGGATTTTCAATACAAATGTGCCCATAGTAACGTTTTCTAGTGAATTGATCTGGTTGAATGACAAATTTGTTATAAATGGAAGACCGTTTTATCGTAAGCATTGGGATAAAGGCGGTGTGCGATTTGTAGACGCTCTATTGGATGAGTGTGGGAATTTTTCTTATCAGTTAATGATTTTAACAGAATATTCAGTATTAATATTAACTATTTAGAATATATGGGAGTTTGCCAGAGCACCAAGAAAGCAGCGGCAAAAATGGAATGCATTAAAAAGACAGAAGTCTTATACCACCACAGATTTTCAAACTCCAAAAAGAAAAAGAAGGGTGTAGAATTATTATCATCATCTTTTGGTCCGTGTAACCTTGCACAGTTCAATTTTCGTTTTCCGTTTTTGGTTTCTCAAAATCAAAAATTGAAATTTGACCGTCAATTTTCAATTTTCGTTTTTTGTTTCTATAATCTCAAAGTCAAAAATTGAAATATAACGGTCAATTTTCAATTTGCGTTTTTTGTTTTTGTGATCCCAGAATCAAAAATTGAAATTTTACCGTAAATTTTCAATTTTTCATTCTGGGATTGCAAAAACAAAAAACGAAAATTGATATTTGACAGTCAATTTTCAATTTTCGTTTTTCGTTTTGCTTCACGCAAAAATGAAAATCAAATATTGAAAATTGCCTCGACTTGTCCGTTTTTGGTTTTTTGATTTTAACTTTGACGTATCAATGTTAAGTTCGCACGTGGACGGGTTATGATGTCCCTTCTGGTACGCCGAGTAGAATAGAAAACGCAAATCGTGTCGTATAAAAGGTGTGGATCGTGAGAGGCATGTGGCCCACCAGGCCATCCTCGGGAGCCAGTGTAGTGCTCGATTTGTTAGGGTATCTATACATTGCCTTGGTTAGTTGCCCACGGTAGTTCTGGATAAAAAAAATCAAGGGGTATTCTCTAAATCAAACCAATTATTGAACAGCCTCAGCTAGCTCATTACGACAATCCACTAACTGCACTGTTTGAGATGTGACATCGCTGGCATAACTTTGATGTCAGGCTGAAATCGACATATTGAGTCAAAGCAAAAACCACCGGCTTGGGATACCGACATGCTAATTCAAAATAACCTCTGGGGATGAAATGTTGGAGATTGAGGCAATGACTCGAGAACTCACTCGAATCACCAAAAATGTCCAGGTAAACCCTGTGCGAGGATTCACGGTTTATCTCGACTTGTGAAGATACACCAGACAGGTCTGGATAGGTAGCATCCCGCTGTTCTCATTGGTTATTGGCATTGAGGCCTGAGCCAATCAGGACGCAGTCTTAGATTTTTTTATTTCTAAAAATAGATGTTTACAGCGCTACAAAAGCGACCAGCATTCATGCACACAACCGCTATTTGTTATTGATTTGAAATATAGTATTTATAAAGATACCAGCAAAGATGTAATACCAATAAGAGTAAGCATCGCGGTGATGGGCCGCGAAATCCGCATATGGCAAGCGGCCCGAAAACCACCATTTCAAACAAGCACACAATCGCCACGTTTGATGCCAGACGTCTGAATACTTCAACGCTTCAGGTCCAATCTCCATTCTCTATTTTTGGGACCTGGATCGTTGGAGCGTTCAGATGCCCGTCAACGTTCAGCGTCAAAAACGCTTCAACGCTTTAAGTGCGGGTGTCAAACGCTTCAACGCATCGACGCGGGAAGTTCCTTTGGGGGTTGTGATTGGGGTACCCACGTATTTATTATACTACCCTACTTTAATGAAACTACCATGTGTATCACCCCCGTTGTTCTCCATATAATGCATCACACCTGCTGCACGAATGCCTACTCACTTCTGCACATGCGCAGTTGACCCATTATAATCTAGGTCGAATGCCTGGCTCCAGGGATCTATAGTGTAATGAAACTCCCAAATCTCCCCCCCTACTGGTTTTCCATATTATGCTCCACACTTGCCTAAACAATCCGATTTGCGCTTTCCATACTACTCCACGGACTGAAAGTGACATCATAAGCCTTGCGCGTGCGCAGTTAACATTGACGCGTCAAAGTTAAAATCAAAAAACGAAAAACGGACAAGTCGAGGCAATTGTCAATATTTGATTTTCATTTTGCGCGAAGTAAAACGAAATTCGAAAATTGAATGTCAAATTTCAATTTTTGATTTTGAGAAACCGAAAACGAAAAACGAAAATTGAAAATTGACGATCAAATTTCAATTTTTTATTTTGAGAAACCAAAAGCAAAAAAACGAAAATTGAATTGTGCAAGGTTACACGGACCTCTTTTCACAAACGAAATGCTAATTTAAAATGGGAGACAATTTTTGGCAAAATTTACCGCAGCAGAGAGTGGCAAACTATTAATCTTCTCCAAAAGAACTATAGAGAGGGAAAATACATGTGGCTACATTATAAAATTATTAATGGGATATTAACAACGAATATTAGTGCCAATAGATTAGCTGTTAGTGTCAGTTAAAAAGGTACGTTTTTCAAGGAGTCTATAGAAACGGTAATTCATCTATTTTGGGACTGTAAGGTAATAAAGCCAATATGGGGAGAAATGGAAGATTGGTTGAAAATGCTGGAATAAAAATACAGTTTACTCCAGAGAAGGTATAATATTGGGATTAGTCGGTCAAAATAATAAACCATTAAATTATTTACCCATAGTTATAAAATATTATATTTATAAAATGAAAGCCTGTAATCAAATTCCACATATACATAGCATATTTAAACAATTAAAAATATACTTATAATACTGATGAATTCATTAGATACAAAAATGGAGAGCAAAGAATATTTGACCAATATTTTCCACCTTCTTTTGGGAGATAACTGAAGTTTAGTAATACTCTCTATCTCCGTTATTTATTATGAAAAGAACGATAAGGATGCGCTTCATCCTCGGACTATATAATATCATACTAGAAAAGGAAATGTTTATATTTCTCAATTGATTGTATCATATATTGTATTTGATTTGTTTTCCTATGTGTGTGTGTGTGCAAGACAATCAATAAAGTAAAAAAAAAATTACGAGATTCGAAGTCGACATTAAGAGATTCAAACTGACACGAACTGGCTTGATCATGCCAATGCCCATTGGGCGAGATACTGATTGTAGAACCATTTGCAACGGCTCATGTATTACTGCTCCTGACGAGTTTAGATTAACCGGTTTTCATTAACAATGGTATATATATATATATAGGCTCCATTTAAAGGTTTCCATACAATAGAGGGTGTTGTCCTCATTTGACTGCGCTTGACCTGGTTTGGTGAACTGAACAGATTTCGGTTTCTACTGCCTTGTCAGAATCTGATGAAAATTATCTGTGGACAGGAGACAATCTGCAACATACCACAGCAAACTAATTCACAAGATGTTCCTAGCAAAGTGCGCTTGTGTCATTACTTATTTGTATGGCATTGTACAGACGGCTAGAGCACGGGCGAACCCGGGAGTCGTTGAAGGTAAGTAATGCTAACACAAACACACATTTCTGTAAACGCTGTCTTGAGTAGCTGGATATCCACATTAGTAACTGACAATATTTATGATTTAGCTGATGTCATGATTCCTGGCGTTCGATCCCTTTTCAATTCCCTCTCCGTCTTCTCTTATAACGGTTTGGCTTCTTTTGAGCTGTGAAATACATAACCAACAAGCATAACCAACAAGCCAGAATAGTTTATATAAAGATATTATAGACTATATACTAATTCAGTCAGCGTATAACAACTAGAGCATATAGAACCTTGCTACCGGCATGTTTATATCAAGTTCGTATCCGTCTTTCATTATATTCAAGTGGATAATGCTTTCTGAACGAAAGTTTTGGGCTGCAGTGGGGAATCCAACAGTCCCCAAGACAACGCTATCGTCGTATTATTTCAGACTCTTTGTGCAGGTTTGTTTTTGTATGTGTAGGTGTGTTAAATAGATGAATTTCAACTCTGTTAGACTGCTTCCTCGTCAGATGCTGCATTCTGGAACAAAATGGCACAGAGGGACTTAGTGACAGCCATTAAGATGCAACCCAACGAGAATATCGCAAAGAACGTGATTTTATTTCTCGGAGATGGAATGGGAATTTCCACTGTCACGGCGGGTCGAATACTCAAGGGCCAACTTAAGAATAAGACGGGTGAAGAAGAGAATTTGATATTTGACACTTTCCCACACGCAGCACTTATAAAAGTGAGTATTAATCTCAACATAGGACTTGGAACGATATATGTGAATTAACATATTGTGATGGCTAATTTCATAACTCTTGGCGAGAACATTCACAGCCAGGAGAGTAATTTCGAAGAAGGATCACATTATAGCGTTGGCTATAATGTGATCCTGAAGGCCGACCAGAAGATAGTCCTGTCTGCATTGGAACAGTACGTTATTGATTGGTCTACGCGAGAAAAAGTTGAACCTACAGTACTCGCTGATTGGCTGGACCTCACCAAGAGCAAGGTCGTTGAAACAATCCGCCATATTGACAGAAGTACTCTTCCCCAAGCAAAACAAGTACTGAGAAACCTCAATTCGCAAGAAGTTCTAGCAAATCTCCAGAGTAAATTCGTCATAGTCCCAGCAGACAAAGCTCCGAATAATATAATATTCATATGTAAATATTACTATTACCAGGTGCTGGTTAAAGAATTGAGTGTAGACATATCTTCATCAAATACGTCTACTTACTCCCAAACTGCATTTACTCTGGAAGATTTATTTAACAATCACAAAAAGTTTCTCAGGGAAAGAGGTATTTGTCTTCCAACCAATCATAACGACATACCAAAAATATACTGGACTCCCAAAATGCATAAATCACCATACAAAGCTAGATTCATAGCTGGTTCTAGAAGCTGCACCACCAAGCTTCTTTCAACCCTATTGACGAGGGCCCTTCAGGAGGTAAAAGCATTTTGGGAAAGGTATTGCGCCACTATTTCTAAGCACTCTGGCGTTGAATGTATGTGGATATTGAAAAACTCAAAATGTCTTACGGAAGAACTTGATGCTAAAGGTTACATACCGTACAGACATGTATCCACATGGGATTTCTCGACTCTCTATACTACAATCCCTCATCAGGACCTTATTGACCGTCTAAGTTCATTAATAGTATCTGTGTTCAAGAAAACTGATCGTAGATATATTAATGTCGGAAGCCATAAAGCATTCTTTAGCTCTACTACATACAAGAGATATCATTCATGGGATGTTTCTTTGTTTATAGAGTTGCTTGAATTTCTCATTAGAAATATCTATGTGAAATTTGGCAACACAATATATCAGCAGCATATAGGTATTCCAATGGGTACTAATTGTGCACCCCTGTTGGCTGACCTGTATCTGTTCTCTTATGAATATGACTATATGCAGGCGCTTTCAAAAACCGATCCATTCAAAGCCCGTTCCTTCTCATTCACCAAACGCTATATAGACGATCTTCTCGCTGTGGATAATCGCTATATAAATGACGCAGTGAAGGATATCCACCTTCACTGGATTTGAAGGAAACTACAGACAGCCCTACAGGCACATCATATTTAGATCTATATCTCTATAAAAATGAAGCGGGCATTTTCTCTCGCGTCGACTTTATGACAAAAGAGATGATTACAATTTCGATATCGTAAACTATCCCTTTCTGGACAGTAATATTCCAGTGGAACCTGCATATGGCGTATACATATCTCGCTTAGTAGCATTTGCTAGATCCTGTGTTAAATGTGACGATTTTAATCAACGTCACAAAACTTATAAAACAGGGCTATTCCACCAAACGCCTCCACTCAAAGTTTCTCAAATTTGGCGATACATTACAACACATATAAGGGAAGTGGGAAGAGGTGCCGACATACTGACTGCGTCACATGACTTCACAGAATAGCCCTCTGGTTAACCTATTCTAAAGCACATACCAAGAATCTAACGATTCGTGATATGTGTTGTATCTCAGGTACGCTTTTATTGTACCTGTTCATGTGGCAACTTGGATGATATGACCACACGGCCCCTAGCACCGGCATAAGCGGTATTAGATACAAATCGCATGCTGATAAAAAAATACGAACGTAGCGTGCAAGATCTATGGCGCTACGTTTCGTAACTTGTGTCTAATTCCGCTTAACCCGGGGCTAGGGGCCGTATGAACCCATGTACTTCAAGATCCTCATGGTACTCATATGAACAGTCACAATCAAAGCGTGACTGAGATACATCATTCTTTAGATGACGACTTTACAACGAATATTATGGATTAAGAATACTGATCAGCGATACGGATTTGATATTTTTGGAACATCATGATGTCTTGCCGGCATCATTGAAAACTGTTGACCGCTTCTCTCTTGCAGGAAACAAGCCTATGTTTATGTATACTATGATTGTCTTTTTGAATTTGGTGCTAATACTGTTATATGGAATATGGAATAGGTCTTTGGATTATGGACGCGGATATTCTCTAATGGACGACGGCTGAATTATGGATGACGGATTAGACGCTTGTAATTTCAAAATGGCCGCCACGATAGACCTAGTCTAGTGTCAATCAGAATACTCATAATATATTGTATGTTAGGAAGCGTCACTGCTTGAAGACAGCAAGTGATCAGATTGTCGCTATATCCTTTAGGTCGATAGGGTTTTCTCTGAAATATAACTGTCGAATGAATCTTTTGACAGGGTTTAGTTTTTAAGGTATTTTGACTCGGTAAATGTTTGTTTTCGTGTAGACATACGGCGTGGACCGCCAGACATCCGATTCAGCCCAAACAGGAACGGCGTTTTTGTGTGGAATCAAGGCGAACGACGCGACGTTAGGACTGGACTACAGGGCCCGACGAGGAGACTGTGCGAGCCAGGAAGGAGCAGAAGTGGATTCCATCCTGAAATGGTCTCTGGCGGAAGGTGAGATTGCATCTGTGGTTTCCCAAACGGAAATCGACGAACCGGTTACATGCTCTGGGGATGCTAGCACGAGAATCCCGTCATATCGTATATGTACTTAAATCAGCTGCAGAATACGAGCTCTCTTCTCGAGTCACGCTCGTCGGCGAGAGTTGTAGATCGAAACGAGTTCTATTCAATCTCCCAGCAATATTAATACCCCCATATGTCTTGTCAATGAACTCTCCATGATCTCAATCATTATGTAGCTCTGAACCAAAACACCACTTCACAAACGTCTTGTCACTGAACTCTCCATGATCTCAATCATTATGTAGCCCTGAACTTACACACCACCTCACAAATGTCTTGTCACTGAACTCTCCATGATCTCAATCATTATGTAGCCCTGAACCAAAACACCACCTCACAAATGTCTTGTCACTGAGCTCTCCATGATCTAAATCATTATGTAGCCCTGAACTTAAACATCACCTCACAAACGTCTTGTCAATGAACTCTCCATGATCTCAGTCATTATGAAGCCCTGAACCTTAACACCACCTCACAAACGTCTTGTCACTGAATTCTCCATGATCTAAATCATTATGTAGCCCTGAACGTAGAAAAAACCTCACAAAGGTCTTGTCAATGAACTCTCCATGATCTCAATCATTGTGTAGCCCTGAACCTTAACACCACCTCACAAACGTCTTGTCACTGAACTCTCCATGATCTCAATCATTGTGTAGCCCTGAACCTTAACACCACCTCACAAACGTCTTGTCACTGAACTCTCCATGATCTCAATCATTATGTATCCCTGAACTTTAACACCGCCTCACAAACGTCTTGTCACTGAACTCTCCGTGATCTCAATCATTATGTAACCCTGAACTTAAACACCACCTCACAACCGTCTTGTCAATGAACTCTCCATGATCTCAATCATTATGTAACCCTGAACTTAAACACCACCTCACAAACGTCTTGTCAATGAACTCTCCATGATCTCAATCATTATGTAGCCCTGAACCTAAACACCACCTCACAAACGTCTTGTCACTGAACTCTCCATGATCTCAATCATTATATAGCCCTGAACCTTAACACCACCTCACAAACGTCTTGTCACTGAACTCTCCGTGATCTCAATCATTATGTAGCCCTGAACCTTAACACCACCTCACAAACGTCTTGTCACTGAACTCTCCGTGATCTCAATCATTATGTAACCCTGAACTTAAACACCACCTCACAAACGTCTTGTCAATGAACTCCCCATGATCTCAATCATTATGTAGCCCTGAACCTAAACACCACCTCACAAACGTCTTGTCACTGAACTCTCCATGATCTCAATCACTATGTAGCCCTGAACCTTAACACCACCTCACATACGTCTGGTCAATGAACTCTCCATGATCTCAATCACTATGTAGCCCTGAACCTTAACACCGCCTCACAAACGTCTTGTCACTGAACTCTCCATGATCTCAATCATTATGTATCCCTGAACCTAAACACCACCTCACAAACGTCTTGTCACTGAACTCTCCATGATCTCAATCATTATGTAGCCCTGAATCTTAACAACACCTCACAAACGTCTTGTCACTGAACTCTCCATGATCTGAATCATTATGTAGCCCTGAACCTTAACACCACCTCACAAACGTCTTGTCACTGAACTCTCCATGATCTCAATCATTATGTAGCCCTGAACCTTAACACCACCTCACAAACGTCTTATCACTGAACTCTCCATGATCTCAATCATTATGTAGCCCTGAACCTAAACACCACCTCACAAACGTCTTGTCACTGAACTCTCCATGATCTCAATCATTATGTAGCCCTGAACCTTAACACCACCTCACAAACGTCTTGTCACTGAACTCTCCATGATCTCAATCATTATGTAGTCCTGAACCTAAACACCACCTCACAAACGTCTTGTCACTGAACTCTCCATGATCTCAATCATTATATAGCCCTGAACCGTAACACCATCTCACAAACGTCTTGTCACTGAACTCTCCATGATCTCAATCATTATGTAGCCCTGAACCTTAACACCACCTCACAAACGTCTTGTCACTGAACTCTCCATGATCTCAATCATTATGTAGCCCTGAACCTTAACACCACCTCACAAACGCACATGTTACTTGCCGAAGAATCAAGATGGAACGTAATCATTCCGCTGATATTTCAGTTCACACTGCAATAGATGGGTTTGACCTTTGACCTTATCATTTCCATTTAGACACGATATTCAGATTTGTTTTTCAATAAGTATACCGTTACCTGTTATTGTGATGGCGAGGTGAAAAACATGTTGATGGCTATAAACGTGAGTTCATTATTGAATGTTGTTAGGAGTGAATAAGGTTTAACGTCGCTTTCAACATTTTTCAGCTTTTTCATGGTGGGAAAGGAAATGGTGGAAGTACCTACTTGTAATCTAATGCTGCCATTTTATAATGCTGTCTTACTGAAATATCATGCTGTAGACAGACTTGACACCCCATCAGTCACATTATACTGACACCGAACCAGTCCTTGTTCTATCCTTTTAATGCTGAGTGTAATTGAATGCAACATGGGGCAGTGGTAATATTAGGATCAATTAGTACTGCATAATTCAGGTATATTATGCGAAACACTCCTGGTAATCCCGCCAGTTTCAAGGCGATCTCCGCGCAGGCATTTGTCGGAACAGCCCTGATCGGAGAATAGCAAAAAACGTTTTCGCCCTTAGGATGACTAACGTAAGGCAAAAATACTAACGAAAAGGGCCGTAGCTTTGTATGGAAATTGGCCTTGCAATCTCCATTCTATCTGAAATATATCAATCAGTATTGTCATCGTATCTATCGAGAGGTTATATGGTGGCGGTGGCAACAGCTACAGGAGTAGTATATAAAGTGGATTACAGCGCACATTTTGACGAGTGCGCAGGTGTTTCTGCGCAGATTTGTGGCGGAAGTGTGGCGGGGTTTCCCAGTGGGGGATTCCCCAGTGGGGGTTTCCCATGACGATCACGTGATCAAGGCATGTCTAGACTTGTTCTGGGTTGTACAGTTCTGCCATACGGAGGATGGGTACTAGTATTTCGCTGACGTCCTAGTAATAAACATAATCTATAGGTGTTGTGGCGGCTGTGGTGGGTGGTGGATGGTGGGACCAAAGATGGCGGCCTGTGGTGGTGGTGGATGGTGGGTTTAAGATGGCGGCTGTGGGAGGTGGTGGTGGATGGTGGGTTTAAGATGGCGGCTGTGGGAGGTGGTGGTGGATGGTGGGTTTAAGATGGCGGCTGTGGGAGGTGGTGGTGGGTGGTGGGTTTAAGATGGCGGCTGTGGGAGGTGGTGGTGGATGGTGGGTTTAAGATGGCGGCTGTGGGAGGTGGTGGTGGATGGTGGGTTTAAGATGGCGGCTGTGGGAGGTGGTGGTGGATGGTGGGTTTAAGATGGCGGCTGTGGGAGGTGGTGGTGGATGGTGGGTTTAAGATGGCGGCTGTGGGAGGTGGTGGTGGATGGTGGGTTTAAGATGGCGGATTGTAGAAAAACGTATAAAAGCAGGCGATTTTTAGGGGTGGGGTGTATTCATTGCACTACCCTGCGGAGCACTCTGACTGACCTGACCTGACCAGCCTGCCTGCCTGCCCGCCTGCCTGCCTGCTTCACCTCTAGCCAGCCAGCCAGCCTGCTTGCCTGCTTGTATGAGCTGTGGAGAACCTTTTACTTTTTTTCATTTTACCAGTGCAAATTCACCAGCCTATTACACCGTTTTTCACCAGCCTGAGCCCACAGTCATCCCAGGAAGTGAAGCTTCAAAAGTACCGTGTTCGCCTCATTGATGAGATGCAGCTGACCAGTATCACTCAGTAACACCAATCAACACCGTACACGTATGTAATATAACTTATTTTTTAATAATATCTATGCTAGGAAATTACCTCCCCCCCACCCTTCTCGAAATTTTTCAGCTTAGGTCTTCAGGAGAACAGTGAAAAAAGACATCACAGTTATTTCCCTATATTATGGAAACTTGTAGCGGCCAAGTTTAGTATCTATAGGTAGGCATTTATATATTGGCAGAATTTTCTCGTGTAACTCAACCATCCTTCACATGGATCAGCTGTTTTTATGTCAACAAAACAGCTCTATTTTTAGTTTCATTCGCGCGATTGAATGGACGTCCACTGCGGGTTTTGGACCATTTATCAATGCAAATTTCACGTATTTTCTCAAGCAGCTCATGACATATAAAGCTCCAATAATTCTCCACATATGCAGTCAGTCCTCCAGGATATTTTTCCAGCAACTTGACAAGGAGCACGGAATGGGACACCGTACATTTGTTCTACGTTACACATTCCCGCTACATCATGAAATATCCGTACACCATCACTATATATGCCTACGATCTTACTATTTATAGAGTTTGTCGCTCAAAATCACTCATTGACTTTAACAACAAGAATTACACCATGCCTCGCGCATGGCTCAGTTGAGATTACAGCGTAGTACTGCCAGCACCAACAACGAACTGGCAGACGACATGATCCAACAATTGACTAAACAGACAAGATCTCTCCTACCCGTACGTTTCAGTTTATCTCAAAGTGTTCACAATACATTCTAGAATAATATGATGCACGAATTTAAGAGTTTTGTGTGACAAAATGGCGCATAGGATGACAATTGGTACAATTCCCCGGATAATCGCACATTTCCAATCATAGCGCCATCTGAACCTTATTACGCAAGGGAGACAACTCAGTCTAGGCCAATCCTCTCATTCGCGCATTTCCATAAATTTTGCCTTAAGTAGGGGTGGTCATTTTTTGTGGGTTTTAATATGGGCTGTGAGATTGTAGAATACGCTGGGGAAAAGCTATGAAATTTGTTTTTAAGTACCGGGTAGGTCTGTATATAACCCCATAGGTCTACTGGCTCAGTGCATAGGTGCATATTGGGTGGACATGTTGAGGTCTAGGTGAGCCCCTAGTGAACCGATGATGTCGGTTGAGGTCTTATTTTGAAGCTCTCGTGGAGTAGCATCCCACTGGACTAATGGTCCGTCCGTGTTCAATGGTCTGCGCATGCGCAGTCTGGCCGTAGTAGAGAAAGCAGGCATTTTGGGTGTTATGTGGGTGTATGTTTGGGATAGAGAGGGACCGCTATGGGTTCGAATGGAGCGTGGAAGGTGTCATGTTGTAGCTCTCGAGGAAATAAATAAATAAATAAATAAATAAAAAATAAAAAAAATAAAAAATCGGCGAAAATCGGCGAGTAGTAGACAAAGGGAAAATTGGGAAGTACTGACCATGCCCCAGAATACTTCAAGGTGATATGCATAGGCCTATGTAAGATGTAATCTACTTCACATTTTAGTAGTATAAAAAGCGCAAGTCCTATTGACCTTGCCCCTCCAAAGAAATAAGAAGTCGTGACCGATTCATTGTCAAAATCGGCTCTATTTTACAGGAGTATATACGATCAGGATGAGGCGACGTGACCGATCGAGATCTCCCTTGGCGCGTGAGAATGTGAGAGGCGAACACGACTTTCCTGAGGATCCAGCTGTGCCTCCCGCTGACGCCTTGCCCGAAGACCACCCTGTGAGTGACATCTATCGGCGCCATTGGAGCACCATCCGACGATGTTTCCACCGTCATCGCCCTATTCAAGATTTGTATAATTTCCGGCTACAGGACCTCGCGTATCTTCCTAACTATGCCGAGAACATTTTCAGAGACCAAGTGACAGCATTCAAAGTGAATATGACATTCGGCTATATTCTACGGCACAAAGAGACGGATCAGGTACGGTATTTTTATCCGAGCAATAACACCTATGTGTTTGACAAGCCATTCACCATCATCAATCGTGCGTCACTGGAGCCCCTCATCGACCAACTGACTACGTTGGACCCATTGGAATGGGCCCGGTTGCAACGTCCCAATACCAAGTGGACTGTGGAAATGGTCACCAACGTGACATTTTTCGTGACCAAAAGGAGAGATCATCCGATCGGTGCCCCTGTACTACTACCCCCTTGGCTACTCAATCGAAAAGGACTGTATGCATTAACCGCAGGCGCACATGGCCCCTACAAAGACCAGAAATGTCTGTTCCGGTGTTTGGCCATTCATTTGAACGAATGTCATCCCCGGGCTTGTGATAGTAGGGCCAATATCTATTGGAGACATTATTTAGAGGAACAAGACCTAGATCCGCGGCAGTTCCGGGGAGTCTCATTCAAGAATTTGGATGTCGTGGAGTCCCTGTTCAACGTCAATATCTTTGTGTACCGTTTACTACGGGAAGAGAAGGAGGATGAGGAGGAGGATCATGACACATTTGTGGCTGAATTGGTGCATCGGTCTTCAGAACGGTATGCTTCCCCCATGAAAGTCAATATCTTCGACGACGGCGGGGTGAATCATTTTTCCCTGATCTATGATATGAGTCTGTACGCGCAATCCTACAGTTGTGCCCAATGCCATCGGGTGTTTAAACAGTCTCAGCACTTACATCGACACGAGAAGATTTGTGACCACACTGTCAAACGGAAATTTCCTGGTGGTGTGTACCATAATACGCCCACCATCTTCGAGGAACTGGCCGATGAAGGTCTCATCATACCGGAAGAGCATCGTTATTTCCCCTACCGGGCATGTTACGATTTCGAGGCGATTTTGGAACCGATGGACGCGGCCTCGGCGAAAACACAGTGGACACAGCGCCATATTCCCCTGAGTGTCAGTATTTCCAGCAACGTACCTGGCTATGACGCTGCACCGGTCTGTTTCGTGTCCACCGGCGACGCCCATGACTTGATTACCCGCATGATGGACTATTTAGAGGAAGTGAGTGCGGCTAGTACAGAACTATTGGTGTCCAAGTTCTAGGACGTACTGGACCAACTCGACGACCGGATTCCTACACTGGGTGTATCGTTCAGCGACGATGAAGAGTCAGAGATGGAGCATAGTGGTCAAATATTTGACAGAGAAGAAATGGAGCATAGTGGGCAAATATTTGACAGAGAAGAAATGGAGCATAGTGGGCAAATATTTGACAGAGAGGAAATGGAGCACAGTGGGCAAATATTTGACAGACAGGAAATGGAACACAGTGGGCTGCAACTGCAGGATGTCCCTTTACCTAAACCGTATGCGGAGAAATTGAAAATCCGCTTCCTGCAATACTTAGGCCAGTTACCGGTGCTCGGATTCAACTCGGGGCGATACGATCTGAACATGGTGAAGGAATTTCTCTACCCTTACTTGGCAAAGTCCGATACCATCAAGTCCGTCATCAAAAAGATCAACAACCACATGGCCCTCACCACCACATCACTCCATTTCCTGGATGTACGGAATTACTTAGCTCCCAATTATAGCTACGATCAGTGGGTGAAGGCCTATGACTGTGCACAAACCAAAGGGAAGTTCCCTTACACCTACATATCGACGCTCGACCGCTTGGAGGAAACACAGTTGCCACCCCGGCACGCGTTCTATGACGATCTCAAGCAAGTGGAATGTTCGGAAGACACGTACCGGGAACTACAGCAGGTATGGAATGACCAACACATGCAGACCTTGCGAGATTTCCTGGTGTGGTATAACAACTTAGATGTGGTCCCTTTCCTCGAAGCGGCCGAGAAAATGGTCAACTCTTTCGTCGCGAGATGCACGTCGACATCTTCAAGGAGTGTTTGAGTTTACCGGGTCTCGCGCTTCGCCATCTCTTCCAAGAGTGTCCTACCTACTTCTCACTGATACAACAAAAAGATGAGGACATGTATGATTGTTTAAAACAGAACATCGTCGGCGGACCTAGCCTTATTTTTCACCGCTACCATGAGAAGGATGTCACTAGTCTTTCCGGTGGGAAACCCTGTGCCAAAATCATTGGATTTGACGCCAATGCCCTGTACCTGTGGTCGCTCGCCCAACCCATGTCCAGCGGGCATTATACGCGCTGGTGGGCAGACGGTCAACATTTCACACCTCAACGTACGCCGTACAAACATCTCGCCGACCAGTGGTTGGATTGGGAAGCCGATCGACGGGGAATTTATATACGCCATCAGACCAACGCCACAGAGAAGCGTATAGGAGATCGTCGACTCCCCGTCGATGGGTTTGCCCTTGTACAAGGAACACCGACCGTATTTCAATTTTATGGGTGTTACTGGCACGGCCACCAATGTCCTTTCAGCGCTGGACGCTTCAACGAACGACGTGGGAAATCAGCAGAAGAATTACGAGCAGAAGTGGTGGAGAATGGAGATTACGTCAAAGAGTTGGGCTACGATCTGATCGAACTGTGGGAGTGTGAATTTCACACCATGTGCCAGGCCCTCCCACACTTACGCGACTTCCTTAAAGCGCGCGAGTACCCGTTGAGTCGCCGACCACTCTTGACCCTGCCACAGCTTTTCCACGCCGTTCGTTCCGGGACCCTGTATGGATTTGTGGAATGCGACCTGCATGTTCCCGACCATCTCAAGCCCCTCTTCGCCCAGTGCCCGCCTATCTTCAAGAACACGCTGGTGGGTCGGGGTGATATTGGAGAGACCATGGGCGCCTATGCTGAGGAACATGACGTATTGAAACAACCTCGTCGAATGTTGATTGGGAGTGTGGGCAGAGAAAATCTTGCTGGGTACCCCTCTGCTACAGTGGTACATGAGCCATGGCCTCGAAGTGACGCGCGTGTACCAAATCCTTCAGTACGTACCCCATGCCTGTTTCGCGCGGAATGCCGACATCGTCACGTCTGCCCGTCGTCAAGGGGATCAAGATCCTAGTCAGGCCATCATCGGTGAATCTTGGAAATTGACAGGCAATGGTTACTACGGAAAAACGGTCACCAACCAGGATAAGCACGTCAACGTCAATATCTGTACTACACCACAAGCCCGCAAAAAGATCAACTCGCCTCTGTTTCGGTCCGTCGATGTCATCGATGATGATACCTATGAAATCTCTTCAGCCAAAAGGGTCATTCGTTACAACCTCCCCCTCCAAATTGGATGTATGGTATACCAGGTGGCCAAGCTGAGAATGCTCCAGTTCCTCTATGATTTCATGGGTGAGTATTTCCTCCCATCCGATTGGCAACTCATGGAAATGGACACGGACTCTGCCTACATGGCCGTCTCTAATGCGGATTGGGAGTCCCTGGTGAAACCTGAGTTACGCGCACAGTATGAGGTGGAACGGGACCAGTGGCTACCTCGACGTGACCATTACCAGTACGACAAGCGGACGCCGGGCCTGTTTAAGCTGGAGTGGAGCGGAGATGCCATGATCGCCCTGTCGTCCAAGACCTACTTCTGTTACGGTGGAGATGGAAACAATAAGTTCAGTTGCAAAGGAGTCAACCGGCGTGACCCCAACATCGACAAGCCTTATACCTGGACGTACTCCAAAGCCAGACCAGTGCGAGTGGCACTAACCGAGGATTCCGGGTCGTCGACCACCAGATGCGAACCTACATCCAGAAACGAGATGCCTTCACATTTTTCTACCCGAAACGGAAAGTTCTTCCCGATGGCATCAGTACCACTTACTTGGACTTGTGAACATATATTATACCCGGACTTTTCTAATGGACATACATATTTGGACTCTAAATAACTCTCTATATATACATTACACCATGAACTTGTTTGTCATTCTTTTGAATAAGTACTCGATATACGTCAGTGCGAGGACTCGGTTTAACTGTTATATACTCCACTGTGATCTCTCTCTCTCTATACATACGTTCACCTTAATTCTTGTTTGCAACGTTCTTATATACTTGTACATACATTCTTAAAATGTTCACCTGAATAAATATTCGAACTTCACTTGGGTTTTCATGAAGTTTTTAATTGAACACCACCACCACCGAATCATTCGTACTAACCATGCTCCGAGCAGGGTATATCATGGTCTTAACACCTCTGTTGGGTTTCTGGGTATTGATGGGTCACATCCCGAGCACTGAAAGAGACGTCCTTAGACGTCCGGATGTTCAACCTCCGGCACTTTTCCACCGACCCAGCACGCAGCGCGCGCGCGCGCGCGTTCTCCGGAAGTGCGCGTCATCACCGGCAGTGCGCGCACGCGGCCGCATGTCAGGTCAAAGGTCAAACGGTCTCCCTTTCGGCAAGGTTCGGAGAATACATAGAACTTATAGTAATAATCTATACGTGTTGGACGAGTCTCTTCATTCACCGTATACACGCACCTCAATGAAATGCCCGCTCCAAACCTAGACCAAATACACGTACTTGGTCTGTGGGCTGATTTCATTGGCTCTCTATTTTTACTATAGTGCTCTTGCATCCTAACCTTGATGGGTTACATTTTGGCCCCATCCTACACCACTGATTTCAGTTTGACTGAATCTCCAGATGCATTATGAATAAAACACACAAGACAAGTTTTTGGTGAGATCTCATTTTGTTTTTTATTCAGTGAACAACCACGTGAAAACTGAAGCCCAGAACAAGGGGCTTGCTAGAACTGAAGCCCAGAACAGGGGGGCGTATGTACATTGAAGCCCAGAACAAGGGGCTTGTAAACTTAAGCCCAGAACAGCGGGCGTATGTACATTGAAAGAACTTAAGCCCAGAACGGGGCTTGTACATTGAAATGATGGGCGGCCCAGTCATAGACGAGTACATCGCGGTCCTCGGCGTTGGGGTACTCGTCAAACATCTGTACGATGGTAGATAAGGGTCTTCCCCGGCATCGATGGTACAGGTAAAACAAGCAATATTGTCCGCACACGCCACTGGTCAGGCTTTGCAACGTTTGACTGTTCCAACACCACGTCTCTGGGCCTTGATCCATGAAGTCTGTTAAATCGGGATGGAGGGGTGGTAGGCCGTACGGATCAAAGTATTCGCCCTGCTCTTCTGTCAAGTACACGGCCACCCAATGTTCACCAGGCCGATCCATCGGGTCCGTGTTGAGAACGTAAGCAGCAGGATACATACGGTCTAATGGGAACACATCTCGGGCGAACACCCCTTGAAAGACCCTACGTGTCCCTGGGTCATTCTCCAGCACGGTGGTTATCTGGTCTGTATCCATGTTAGGTGGAGAAGTCACACAGCACGTTGCGCGCCTTGTCCACTTGAATGATGTTGTCAAACTCGGCGTAGCAGATCACATTGACGGTGGTCCCCAGGGCTCGTGCAAAGTGGATTTCCAACCGTAAATTGCCTTGCTTGGCCAGGGCCAGCTGATGGTCGTTCTCTAAGGTGGGGATCAGATCGAAACAGAACAACGTGTATCCGTTCGCGTAGTGCTCCCGACTGATGAAATTTCCTTCGTCCTGGTTGATTTGACCGGTGGCTGTAAACAGACTCTGATAGGCTCGAATGAAATTCCTGCGCCCAAAGTTCGGTGTTAAGGCCGTGGCTGGCACCTGTTGTCCATCCACATGCAGGGCCACAAAATTGATGCCGAAATGTTGAAAGTCAAACGGATTCTCTGGGTAGGCTCCGCTGAAACTGGTATTTTCCACACAGGCCAGGATCAATCGCTTGGGTAGTTCCCCCAGGAACAGGTTTTCTTTGTTGGCGCCCATATTTCCAGCAGGCACAGAGAACACTTTGGTTTGTACACGTCGGATAGGGTACTGGGCTGGTTTTGTTTCCAAGGCTTTCATGTGTCCCAATTGAACGGCTGGATTCGGTTTCACTTTTCGGACATACAGCACTGCCTCTTGGATGACAATCTTATAGTCCGCTGCATGCCCGTCTACGTTAGTGGCCATCAAGGCGAAGGTCGGAGGCGCCCGTATCAGTCGGATTTTGATGGGGATCTTGTTCAAGAGGTACCGGTCTTGCATGAACATGTCTGAGTGCAGCCGACCCATCATATCCACCGAGGCACTGTTCGCAGTGAAAGCCTTCCGTTTGTTATATCCCCCATTGTCCACCGTGTCCATGTGCTCGGGTGTGTCCTGGTAGAATAAAGCGGCTGTCAGCTGAGACTTTTTAGCCTCTCGGCCATACGACAACAGTGTCTCGATGTAGGCTCGGTACGGGTACGTGTTGGTGGAGTCACTGATGAGTTTGTCGCTGAGAAAAATATCCACCTGTTGAAACATCGAGTGCAGCCAGAGATTCGTCGGGCCCACCGTTGCAGCTTGGCCGATTCTGGTGCCATCCCCAAGTAGGAATGGGCTAAATCCACATAGGCCGTATCCGCATTACTGATGGTGAACTCGATGGGCCCGGTTTCGTTGATCCTGGAGAGCGGGAGATGCTCCACCCATAATCCTTGTTCGGCACTGGTCTGTGTGGGCGGCACGGTCCACAAATCAAATTCACTGTTGGTGGAGGGGCAGGACTCGGCGTGGATCAAGGCCATGTTTTAAGAAAAGATATCCTTTGTCTTCTTCGATGTGCGTCGTCGCTGGGTCGGTCGTCGACTGGTGCGTGGTCTCGGTGGGGCAGCTCTTTTATTCCCTACGGTGCGTTGTGCTTTGGTCACCAAGACGCCTCCCGCTTCTTTGGCCCGCCGTTTCAAGGATTCTTTGGGTGCCGTACCCCCCAAGACATCACCGGCCACTTGCAGTCCACTGCGTACCGCTTGTTTGCCGATTGCTTTCACCCCACGCGTCACCAAAGGCAGGAACGTTTTGACGATGCTCCCGAGTATGTTCCCCAGTCCATGTCCTCGTTGCATGCGTGCACCGCTAAAGACCGGAAAGCCACCCCCGGCCTGTTGGCCATAATAGTCCATATAGCTGCGTGCATTGCACTCGTAAGGTACTTTCATTATGCAAAGTGGGGAGCACGTGCTTGTCGAAAATGAAGTGTCAGCACCACTTTCCCGCGTTCGAATGCCACCGGTCGTCCCGTGTCATCTCTTATATCCACCGTGATCGTGTTGATGTCGGTTTGTCGTACGGGCAAGTAGAGCATGTGGGTGAAACTGTGGGTGACTTGACCTCCATACGTCTTTTTAATGGGGACCACCCGTAACAGAGGTGTGTTGATATCGCCCACGATGTGGTTGTCCACCACGTCCGAGTAGACGTAGAGTCCGTACATACCCGACTTCATATCCATCGGCATCTCGCCATGGTGTTCGGTGGGACCAGCGAACGTCTTTAGATCGAAACCCAGCATTTGCTGTAGGATAGGACTCAGTACGACACTCGCCTTGGCGGAGACGATAAGCTGTGCCTTGTCGTTGTGTGCATTGTAATCGAAGTCCACGTGATTCTTGAAGGGATAGGCTTTGATGGGTTTTGAAGTATTCGTGACCTCCCGTAGAGCCTTATAATGCAACAGTCTTGTCAGCCCACCCATGAACTCCTTGGGGGTATCGTATTGGCCTTCGGGCAGGGTGAGTCGGGTGTTTTTGTCTTCGTAGGTCACCTCGTACCAGACTTCATTGGCTCGCACGTTGTACCATGAGTAAGGGTACTGAATATCCACCAGTCCACATTCCCACCGGCCAGGTAAATGTAACGGTTGTGGTAATTGAGTCACATACTTGGCCACGGTGTTGTCAGGAAACACATCCAGCGAACTGTTACTGGGTAGGGTGAGGTAAAACATGGCGACTGAGCTGTCCTGCTGCTGCTGTTGGTTTTAATAGGTGTTCCAGGCCTTGGGCGGTTGTGTCCGGCGTCGTGTTCGTCGCGTTGACTTGCTACGTGTCACGGCTCTGGAGATGTGGGGTGTCCTGATCGAGGGTGGTTTTTTAAAGGTTTGAAAAGAAGGTGCCCGTTGTGGTGGTGGTGGAGTTTTGGGGGGTGACTCCGGTTCCCAGTCGGCTTCCCAAGAAGGTAGTGGGCCACTCGGCGATTGCTGGGTTCGCTGCATAAAGGCCCAGCGGTGGGGGTTCCCCACCAATTCCTGTGGTACATGCATGTCTTTCAAGCCTTGAGCGAAGACCTCCCATCCTCGAGGATCCGTGTGCGACCTGCGTTGACGCATCAGATCATTCACTAAATCCGTCATGTGGGTCCCCGGGACCACCTGATTCTGTACCAGGAGTTCGCCTTTATCATTCCAAGTCATGTTAGGATTCTGTTTCATCCGTTGTAATACCAGGCCAGCTTGTTTCTTGAACGAGGCAGGTACACTCTTCAGCACTTCGTCTTCCACCCACTGTGGGGCTGTGGGTGGTACCCCACCCGGCTGTTGGAACGGTGCTGAGGTCGGCGGTCTGTCACGTGATGGTGGTGGTGGTGGTGCTGGAGTAGAGAGGGTTTTGTATTGGTCCATGAACGTCATGTACCGCTGAAGCGTTTCATTGTACCGTTGTACTTTCTCACTGTCGCTTAACCCCGGTCTCTGTAGGATCTGTTGCATCTCTCCATCGAGGGTGTTTATCGTCTTCACCGTAGGTGGGACAGGGTAGGGCGATTGGAGGTTTTGCAGGAGCCGAGGTTCGACGAGGACCATTTTTTTCGTGTGGTTCATTGTCGGCCGAAGAGTCCACCCAATACTGGACCCAACACGGAAGCGGCCAACGGTGCTAAGATAGCCCCGAGAAATCCACCTTTCTGTAACACCTTTTTCTATTGTGTTTGAGAGACCCGCTTCTGGACTAAGGTTCGGAGACCTGTCTTATGCTTGGCCAACTTGGTCTTCTGAGCCGGAGTCAGTGGTACGTTGCCTTTTAAGATATTGAGTCCAATCTCGCACAGACAGCACACGAGAGCAGGGTCTGCACCGCGTACAATGGTTCGCACCAACTCGGGTGGGGCTGTCTTCAATACACGGAGCGTGGGAGCGTGCTTCCGTACTCGCGCAGACATCCTGTACAACTAATGCCAGAACCCACAACTCTGCTCTTTTTATCTACTTCAGAGACAAAAAATCAACCCTGATGTGGTATTCATTCTTTTTTATTATCCCCATCATCAAACACACACCCCAGCTGGGGGAGCCACTGTAGGTGTGTTTACATTATTTTTGCATGTACACGTGGTGAGTCTCTCCGGGAAAGATGCCGGTGCGTAGTCGAAGGTGGTCGGGGGTGGCTTGCTTGAGGTCGAAGAGCATATACCCGTGCTGAGGGGTTGTGGCATCTTTAAAGGCTTCCAATGCAAACGGTGTGCGGCCGGGATACATCTGTCTCGCCAGGTGCAGCAATTGAGTGGTATCTCTCGGGTTTTTGAAGACCACCATATAGTGGGCATTTAAGCTGATGTTCCGATGTTCTTTGTTTTTACTGAACAGATTCTGCACAATGTAGATGATGCTGAGCCGTCGATGATGGCTGCCTTTGGTAAAGAGTTGGGTGACCCGACTGTCCGTCTCCGCCATGAGATCATCCAGAACCACCAAGGAGTCGGGTTCCAAATCCGCCAGGTTAGGTAGGCCTTCCACAAACGTGATGTGGGGCATTGCTGCATACGCTTCCTGCCATTCTCCGTAACACCACACGACTCTGGCAATGGGTGGAGTGATCATGCTGTCGGCGTGTTCGAGGAGCTTCCTGACGAAGTGCGTTTTGCCGGAACCCGTCGGTCCTGCGATGACGCAAGTGAAGGGATGCTGCCAACGGGGGTCCATGGTTGGAGGTGTATCCGCTGTCGTGGTAACCCGCTCTTGTAAATTTGGTACGAGTGAACTGGAGTGGTGGTGGGTACAACGTCGGTCGTCGTTGTCTGTTCACTGTCAGGGATGATGATGATGGGGGTGGGTACAACTTGGGTCGTCGTTGTCGGTTCACTGTGAGGGATGAAAGCCGGTGGGTCTTCAGACGTAGTGGATGTATTTGGCGTTGGTGTGGAGCTCGTTGTGGCTTGTACACGGGGTGTGGTGGTGGTGGTGACTGGGCTCGATACGACTGGTGCTCTCTGTGGACCGGTTTCACTGATGGCTGGTGTTCTCAGTTGGTTAAATAACGTACTGACATAGGCTACGTCGTAAAACACACCTCCGTACAACACACTCAGCAGGGTTAGCATTATCACCCCAAAGCCCACTTGCGCTTTGCGCGTTTTGGAAGACGCTGTGTTCAGAGACGGTTGCACCGTGTTCATGGTCGGACGTGGAATGTAGGAGGACGGCAGTGGTGTCTGGCTTTATAGTCGTTTCACCTGGTTGGCTGCGACCCAGGAATTGAAGGAACTGGGCCAGCCTTGCCATTTGACGAAATGAAACAGTTTGCCACGTCGACGTTCCGTTTTCAAAATCTGCTCCACCGTGTAGTAGTCTTGCTGTGTTTTTTACTACAGGCTGTAATTCCGTCTGGTAAAACGTCCCTAGCAATGGTTCCCCTTGAAGATCTTCCAGTTCATAGACTCGCTGCTGTCGGGGTAGGCGCCGTTTAATCAGGAAGTGCTCATCGCTCCAGTTGGGCAAGTAACTTTTCTCGAACTTGCCCTTGAATTTACTGATCCGTACAGGGTCCCCGACCTTGAACACCGCCTTCGTCGTTCGCTGCGATGGCATGGGGTACAAGACACGCCGGACTTGGGCTTCATTGCGTTGGGTCACGGTAATGGGGGCTCTCTGTATACTCCGGTGATAGGCTCGATTGTAACCTCTCACCAGTTTCGGGAGAACATCGATGTACCGCCTTGTATTCTTATAGGTGAAATATTTATACATGCGGCCTTTGAATGTCCTGTTGAACCTCTCCACCACGGAAGCCTTGGTCTCGTTGTACGTATGGAAGAAAAACACCTTCTGTTTCTTGAGAAAGGCTTGGAACGGTCTGTTGAGGAATTCCGTGCCTTCGTCGGTTTGCAAATACAAAGGTTTGCGCCCGGTCTTGAAGATGTCTTTGAACGCCGCCATGAGATTCGCCCCGGTTTTCGTCCGGATGGGTACCACCCACGCATACTTGGATAGGATATCGATGCACGTCAAGATATACCGATTCCCATCGTTGTGTTTGGCAAAGGCGCTCATATCGACCAAATCCGCTTGCCACTGGGCATCTATTCCTCCCACGATGACCCGGTTCCGTAGAAAATGGCGACGGACAGCTCGATGTAAGGTATAGGTGTCTTGTTTTCTTAACCAATCTCGGACTTGGGCACGTTGTATCCCCTGGGGTTTGGCCGCTCGATAGAGAGCCGACAATGCACTATAGGCCGCCGGACTGTCGGGACTGTAGTATAAGTTATCCAACACCTTCTCCCAGCGCTTCATGGTGACACAATGATGATGGACCCGGAGAGTATGGTTTATTTATAACAAGTTTCTACCACCGTTGTGTTGGTTGACTCAGTTCAGCCGGATAGTCTATAGCCTCGTCGTCTGGTTCATGACTAGACAGTTGTTCATTGGGTTCAGCCAGCGCGTCCTCAATAGCACGAGCCCACCCCAACTGGTCTGATGACCGCTCGTCCGGTGTAAAGAGCTGGTCCACAATAGGCACCACTTTCTCCAAGGCTGTCCACAGATCAGGGTCTAGGGTGAAGCTTTGCGTAGGATCGTGGTAACGTCCCACACGGGCAAAGAAGGGTCCACGGTGTACGTAGTTGGCGTTCTCGAGGTGGATGAGGTTTCCGTCGAGCTCACCGCTCAACACCCGTTTAAATTTGGTCCAGCCATCACGGTGTAGGGTAACCGTAGTGGATGTGTACTCCGAACTCCACCCACAGGCATCCCGATCTTCCACGTGGGTGACTTTATCTTCATAGACGTGTAACCCCACCTGGGGTGTAAGGGGCAGGATGGCTCGCAGGACGGATGACATGCTTGCCCCAATGACGATCGTTGAATGACACACACTCTGTCTGACCCTCGTATTTATAGTGTCAATACCACAGCGCCAGGATCAATAGGGCACAGACTAGTGTGAGGCCAATCAGCCGGCGCTGGTTCCGGCGTGAGCGCTCGTGGTCCATAGCCCGAGCATCAAGGATGGCTGTCATAGTCCAGTAGTAGTGAGTGATGGCACGCCTCTCCATCGAGTGCACTCTGTGGAGGACCGCTTCTGTGAACTCGTTCAAGATCTGGCGTCGCCCCTCGTTGTCGTCGCCATCTGCAAACATGGACCGGACCACTGCTCGGTAACCCGTGAATGAATTCACCACGGTGGCATGCTGTAAAAGGCGAGTCGCATGGGGCTGGATCTCCGCCATGGCTCTGCAACCGTAGAAATGAAGGTGTGGGATCCCGAGGGACGTGTTTTATAGACCAGGTCACACATGCGCGCCTAGCTCTATGGGTGTAGTCCGTGACACGCAGTATTCTGATGGGTTATGTGGCTCCTATAGAGATAGTACTTCATCGACCATGGGGATTACTTTTTCCAAGGCTGTCCATAGATCAGGGTCCAGAGTAAAACCACCTTGCTTGAGACAGAGGAGTCGAGCAAAATAGGGACCGCGGAAAATGTAGACGTCGTCACACAGGTGAATGCTATTACCGTCGAGGTCACCCAATAACACCCGTTTCAAGGTAGTCCAGCCTTCCGGCGATAAAGAGACACGCGCTGGTTCAGACGTACACCAACACCTACTGTCGTCATCGATGAGCTCCACGCGTTTGGGATACAACAATAGGGTGCAGTCCGGTGTAAGAGTGCGGGTCTCCCTCACACGCTCGTCTTCAGGCAAGACTTCAACCGGAGGTACTGCTGGGTCCCAGGGAAAATCTTCTCCACGTCTCATGCTTTCGTCTCATACAAGCGGGTAGGCAAGCAGGCTGGCAGGCTAGAGGTGGAGGCAGGCAGGCTAGAGGTGAGGCAGGCAGGCAGGCAGGCAGGCAGGCAGGCAGGCTGGTCAGGTCAGTCAGGCAGGTAGTGCAATGAATACACCCCACCCCTAAAAATCGCCTCCTTTTATACGTTTTTCTACAATCCGCCATTTTAAACCCACCACCACCACCTCCCACAGGCCGCCATTTTAAACCCACCACCACCACCCACAGGCCGCCATTTTAAACCCACCACCACCACCTCCCACAGGCCGCCATTTTAAACCCACCACCACCACCACCCACAGGCCGCCATTTTAAACCCACCACCACCACCTCCCACAGGCCGCCATTTTAAACCCACCACCACCACCACCCACAGGCCGCCATCTTAAACCCACCACCACCACCACCCACAGGCCGCCACCTCCCACAACCCGCCATCTTAAACCCACCACCACCACCTCCCACAAGGCCATTTCCCACCACCACCACCCACATCAGCCGCCACAACACCTATAGATTATGTTTATTACTAGGACGTCAGCGAAATACTAGTACCCATCCTCCGTATGGCAGAACTGTACAACCCAGAACAAGTCTAGACATGCCTTGATCACGTGATCGTCATGGGAAACCCCCACTGGGGAATCCCCCACTGGGATACCCCTCCGCACTCCCGCCACAAATCTGCGCAGAAACACCTGCGCACTCGTCAAAATGTGCGCTGTAATCACCTTTATATACTACTTACAGGAATGTTGAAAATGGGACACTGCGCACCGTTGACTGGTTGGAGCCAGTCATACATGTATGCGCTTGTGCTTGTAGGCTAATGTGTATATTGGATATCAGAACATTCTTGTTCGAGATTTACCAATATTTTTCCCTCTACAACTTGAAGTGGAAGCTTCTTGCAAATGCTGTCAAATGTTGCTAGTGAAGCCATCTTCCTTTTAGTCTGGCAATAGTATAAACCTATCTCACATTACTGACACCGTATTTACGTTATATCTTAGGTACAACCGCTTCTTTTCTATGAATTGGTCCTTATATTCATTATATTATTTGTTTTCAGGTAAATCTGTTGGCATCGTCACCACGACACGGATAACACACGCCACGCCCGCGGCCGCATACGCGCACTCGTCAGAACGTAACTGGGAGAGTGACGCTCACATGGTTGGCGTGACTGGCGGGTGTAAGGATATAGCCGACCAATTGATATCGGACAACAAAAATATTCAGGTGAGGAATCCGACAGTACGAGAAAAGATGGGAACGACAATATCACTCCAGATGAGCGCTCACCATCCGTACCAGTTTCCAACCTCACCCCCTCTCGCTTTTTCTTCTATATCGTGGGAAGCTCTGGTAGAGATGTTCTATTTTATTCAATTGATGACTTTGCCGAGTAGTACACACCTTCAACAAAATAACTTTGCTTCACTTTCTCGAATTCTTGCCTCCGGGTCAGCTTTGTAATATGGCCATTTTTTTCGAGGTTTTTTGATCTTTTTCAAACAAATACATACTATTTTGAATTGAAGCTCGGGGAGAGAAATCTGCTGCTCGGGGGGTAGCTTTGGTGTGCTGTTCATGTCCAAAGCTGATTTAGTTCGCGCCTGCGTCCTAGATGAAAACCTACATTTTAGGGGGTCCAACAGTGAGCAACGTTCCTATTATGGTTGTTTTGCGAAATATATCAATTTTGAGGAAAAACTTCGAAACTCTTTCATCTGAATTGACCCTGTGTATATTATTCATTATTCAGACATTACTTAGTCCACTGGCCAAATATCTGACAGTTTTGTGAGGTTTTGTGTGAGAAAACGCGGTCTACTGCAGGCACCTCAACTACGTCTTTGAGTAATGTTAAATACGGCGTTTGTATAGTGGTGGAGAGTGGCATTCTTGTTTCGGGATAATGAATCAAATCAACAACGAGACATGATAGAATTCTAGAGGAGAATTGGTGTGATTGAATGAAAGGTGATTTAGACATTTATCTTTCATTTCTAGGACTTGAATTTGAGATTGCCTGACAGAATTTGAAATGAAAAAGTATGATAAATTTTCTTTCAGTTTCATTTTGTTAGGAAAAAAGTATCCTACGTGGATGATCTTTTACAACTTTATCTGTAGTTATCATCTGTTGAAACCAGTAAAAGTTTGTTCAATTCCATAAACGTTGTACGTGCAAGGAAAAGAAACGGCCATGATGGAAGACGGCCAAAATAGCAAGCTGACCTCTATAACATTTGCCGTGGCTTATTTTTTTTTATCTGGACAAAGTTTGATATGCGAATGTCACACTTTGAATAGCAATATTTCAGAAACCTGAACATCACGCGGAAAACTGAAGCTCTGCTATACTTTCGTTACCGATTTGAAAACATCCATGCCATTCCAATCACATGATGAATAGTGGTGCAGAAATAAACGGTTTTCTTTATAACAGAGTAGAAATCAAGTAATGGTATTGCATTGATACACTGACTACAGTCTATTAAATGAGAGTGACTCCCCTCGCAGTGATTAAGATAGACAAACTTTTGCTCTGTAAATATCTCGAAACACGGCAATTATGGTTCATTTTGTTCCATAGACCTATGCTCGTTTTACTGGATATGAAGATACCCCAAGCACCTATACGATCGGTCAACGGGTTCAGTGTTATTGAGTCTCTCCTACCAACAGAACAGTGACATCTTGAGATTAATATCTCAGTCTCCCCTCCCCCCCCCATATAAGCATGCTTAGCCTTTGAGTTATGGTTGATAATCACCTAACAATGGACCTAATTATGAAGCAGTATTTGGTACGCGGCTCACCAGACCTGGGCACGAAATCATACTGAACATACTGTCATAAATTACTATGCCATCAAAGAGTGATGGAACTCGGATAGCAGTGATGGATGGCGATCAGATAGTTCCTATGCTATATATGTGTTATATGTCATACTATCTCATCAAACAGTTTCAGTTCAGTTAAGGAGTCTGTATTCTAATGACATCAGTTACATCAATGACATTAAACGGACGGTGAAAAAAGATGCCGATGTACTAGCAAGAAGTCATATGCCCCCGCAAACAAATATACTGACTGCATATTTCTAAAAACATCACAGGAACCAAAAGTTAACCCTGTAATGATTTGTATCCCAGTCACACTTTTATTGTAGTTGTTCATGTGGATATCTTGAATGGCATTACCCCACGATCCCTTGCACCGGCTTTAGCGGTATTAGATACAAATATTTTAGAGTCATATAATAGCCCTATCAAGTGATCTGATCAAACCAGACAGTTGCAAGTTCGTGTTCTGAACAAATACCTGTAAGGTCCGAGCCGACCCAGCGCTTCGTTCTCCACCAAGTTTACAAATCACAAAACTACAATCACAATGATTTGTACAGAGGTCAAACCTCGGAGACGAAACGTCCACCAGCAGAATCCCATCATATACAGGCAACATGAGTGGATAATGAGAGGATGGAAATCTGGGAATAGATATCTGATGGTTCGTATTTTTTATCCCATGTCATGCTATCCCATTAAACAGT
Source organism: Hanleya hanleyi (assembly GCA_036873755.1). NCBI lineage: Eukaryota > Metazoa > Mollusca > Polyplacophora > Lepidopleurida > Hanleyidae > Hanleya > Hanleya hanleyi. Next base: position 32,767 of record JAVTVY010028927.1, on the reverse strand, counting down.
CTCAGTTCAGCTAGGAACTCTGCACGCGTTTCACATTAGGGTTTAAAAATCTTGGTGTTTAGGTTTTAAACACATATGTATGGGTTTAAAACCTATCACACCAATTTTTTTTGTCGGGAACTTCAAACCCTACAAGGAAACTGCTTAGTATCTTGTTGAAGTGCACTGACGTTTTATTTTTTGCGTGTTGCAAAGATTTTTCCCTCAGAGTTATTGCTCTGTTATCGTCAACGTCAATATGTACTGTTTGATGCACGACTTTTAAACTTATTAGAAGATGCTTAGTACGCTGTAGATGTGCACTGTCATGTTTTCTGCTGGTCAATATATGCTTGTCAATAGACAACTTCGAAACGTCCATGCAATATATTAATAGCTAGCACAGTTGAGGTTTCATACACATTTGAAATTGGTGCTCACTGTCATACGAATTAGATCTTTCGATTGTTGACGCGGAAATTCTATTATTGACGACGGCTGAATATTGCATGTCAGATCTGACTTTTGCCATTTAATCAGTGTTGATTACCTTCACCAGAGTTATGCCCAACTCTCGCTTTCATCAATAAAGGCTCTAGTATATTCTTATCTGGACTGTGTCTTCTTTATTAATTGGCGAAGAAGTTTGAAATTTTCTTAGTGAATGCTTTGTGTCATCAAGATGTGCACTTAACATGTGTTCTTACCAGTTTCGATGAGTTTATGACCCTTTATCTTCAGTATCAAATCATGCAATATGGGACATTCTAAATCCCTGACTGCGATACTAACCTGTTGAAAGATAAATAGTGTGTACATATGCACTGTCATGTTTTTGTAATTCAGCCAGGAATAACGGGGGTGGGGGAGGATACGTCCAAGCAATCAAAAATACACAAACCATTCGGGGCAGAATTATTTTCATCGTCTGGGACCTCAGATGACAATCCTGAGTGAGAAAGACCATGTTTCGCCATCATCAGTTGTTTATGGTCACCTAACGACACGCGAAACAAAATATAGTTTGTAAAGTCACTCGGTTGCATTTATAGATATGATCGTTTTCAGGAATACTTGCCAGTCTTCGCAGTTTAAGGTTCATCCCTCATGTAAGAAATCACGACAGCTTAATGATACATACCGGCCTGAATAGGACTGAGGATAAGAATTTGAAGAAAGTCAGTGAATCCAGCATAACTCAGCGTAATTGCGTATCTCCAGATATAGCCCTCTCTTTTATGGACAGCGTAACTTCGACCCTGGACCATTTATTTTTGGTCAGCGTAACTGCGAAACTCTAGCTCCACCCCTCTCTTTTTCTGACAGCGTAACTGCGTAACTTTAGCTAAAGACCTCTTTCGGACAGCGTAACTTCGGCCCTGGACCATTTATATTTGCTCAGCGTGAATGCGTAACTCCAGCTCTACCCCTCTCTTTTTCTGACAGCGTAACTGCGTAACTCCAGCTACAGACCTCTCTTTCAGACAGCGTAACTGCGTAACTTCCGTGATGCACCATTTATTTTTGCCCGGCGTAAATTCGACAGACCTTCTTAACTCCAGTGATGGATCAGTTCTTTTTTCTCAGCGTAACTGCCTAACTTGGTCAGTCCCTTTCTCTTTCTCTCAGCGTAACACCGTAACTTCAGTTATATCCCTCTCTTTTACCATGTTTACCGACAGCATAACTGCGTAACTTCGACAGACCCTCTTAACTCCAGTGATGGATCATTTCATTTTGCTCAGCGTAAATGCGTAACTTGGTCAGTCCCTTTCTCTTTCTCTCAGCGTAACTGTGTAACTCCAGCTATATACCTCTCTGACACCGTAAATGCGTAACTTCAGGCCATCATGGATCATTTCTGTTAGCTCAGCATAACTGCGTAACTTCGTCAGACCCTTTCTCCTTTTCTCATCTTAACTGCGTAACTCCGGTTATAGACCGCTCATTTCCTGACGATATAACTGCGTAACTTAATCCATGGAGGCTCCATGCTTAATCAGACCATTTCCGTTTTCCTCAGCGTAACTACGAAAGTATCTATCGCTGGAGTTACTGGAGTTGCACAATTATGCAGGGTAAATGTAAAACAGAAAGTGTAAATTGCTGGAGTTATGCAGTTATGCTGGAAAAAGAATCATACTTGGTGCATCGAATGGTACACAGTTATGCTGAGAAAAAGCGAAAGGGTCTCACGAAGGTATGCTGAGAAAAAAGAAAGGGTCTAATAAAAAGAAGTGGCTTTCACTGGAGGAAATATTGTTTCAGTTGTAGATAGCATTTCCAGGTTAAACAGATGCTGCTGATTACATGCACATAAACTGTCAGTCAGTCATACATTGCTCAATAATTTTATAGCATTTCTTGGTTTAACATACACATTACTCTATTCTTTAGCATTATTCACTGGCACTAGTATTTCTAGGTTTAACAGATACATGAAGTGTTTCACGGATTAAATGTTCATTCATTCTCTCTACATAACCCACCGACTCATAGCATTTCTCGGTTTAACAGATACAGTAGGTGCAAATCCTTACAGACTCCATACCATTTCCTGAGTTATGCATCGAATTACTCAATTGTGCACAACAAAGTGGAATAGTCCATATTCAAAAGCTATGCTGTTCGGAACATAAATGAAAGTCTCCAAGGTATCATCGAATCCGAGACCAATACTAACTAAGATATTTCTACCAAACCAGGTTTGAGTTCCAGTGTTCGATTAGTTTACAAGAATTCTGGTTGTGTCAGTCTTATACGTAATCATTTTCTTATGTTGATATTAATTTATATGATATTAGTTTCTTGTAATTCTGTACATGTTAGGTTATACTTGGCGGAGGACGAAGGAATTTTATACCAGAGACTGAACCCGACCCCATCACCAACAAAACAGACAAGAGTAACGGTCGACGAGATGGCAGACACTTGATAAAGGTACAGCTTGAAGCTATAGTTATAGTCTGACTTTTGCACTTTAATTCAAGTTAATCCCTGGAAAATGCTGTCTGGCTTTGATGACAGCAGGCAGTGCACCGACAGCAGGCAGTGCACGGATTCATTATGATTGAGGCTGAGTCTGATGACGTCACATACGGTGACTTACGGGAGACGTCACTTCTGGTCACATGACTTCCGGTGCAGGGTCACTTCAGGGTCAAAGGTCACTTCCGGGTCAAAGGTCACTTCCGGGTCAAAGGTCACTTCCGGGTCAAAGGTCACTTCCGGGTCAAAGGTCACTTCCGGGTCAAAGGTCACCTCCGGACACGTGAAGTCCCAGCAAGAGTGAACCGCCACCAAAAATATTACACAACTTAAATTAAAGGCATCGGGTTATGATAACATTCCAACGAAGCTACTTAAAATTGGATCACATGAAATATGTGCACATATGGTATGCATTATCAATAACTCCATAGATCAGGATAAATTTCCATCTTAACGCATTAACGCCCTATCATAACGCCAAAACGAAATATCGATCGTCCAACCGCCCTTCCTGACGAGTGCGGATGCGCTCGAATTCTTTAGCAGCGCCGACATTCCTCCCGCTTTGATGCCCATCCATTTAAGCAACCCCATCTAAAAGACTAACGCAGTTCTCCAGTGTCGTTCAACACGTCAACATGTCTTATACTTGCTCTATTTGCGATCGGAAGTTCACCAGGTGCTACGATATGCTGAGACACCAGAGAAATATTCACGGATATGTTTCACGGAAATATTCACGGAAATATATACGGATATTCACGGATATAACTAGCCTATGTTTATGTATACTATGATTGTCTTTTTGAATTTGGTGTTAATACTGTTATATGGATATGGAATAGGTCTTTGGATTATGGACGCGGATATTCTTTAATGGACGATGGCTGAAGTATGGATGACAGACTAGACGCTTGTATGAAGAGGCTGAAGGGGAAACTGAGGGCCTGTCCACCGGTACCGATACTGAGGGCTTCTCACCTGTTACGGATACTGAATGTTCGCCCTCTGACGCCGACAGTGTTCGGTCGTCCCATGATGGGAGCTCGTCCCCCGACGCGGATCGATGCACACGCCGCGACTATCGAGGCAGAGGGACCGGACGAAGAGGCAATACAGCGGGCGTACATCAACATACTACCCCGAATAAGAAAATCTGGTATGACCCTCTACGAACAGTATAACTTATTTCCTCTTGAAATGAAGAGAGATCATAATCATAGGTCCATCATGCAAACAAATACGAAAACAACTGTTCAAGGACATGCTGCCACTGAAGTATCCCGCACTGGTAGAAAGCGAGTCTGACGCATAAGTATGGCTGCTTATTATCGGACAAGGATAAAGGAGAAAAGGAAATATACGACGGTGCTTCTGACGTATAACATATCAGCGATGGGTTCTCATTGAACACTGAGAAAAAGAAAAGATGGCGAAGATGACCGAAATTGTGCCGATGTACGACATTGAGGGGTTTTTCATCGTACACTGATAAGAGTGGGCTTCAGGCTAATGTCACTCTGTAGGTTAATGACCTGTAAACATGCCCATGGGGGCTCACCGACCATAGATATGATGTAACATCTGGCGAGATAAAATTTACGAAATGCAAGCTCTCTCTCTCTCTCTCTCTCTCTCTCTGTCTCTGACGTCGACGGGCGTCAAGACGGGCGTTGGCGTGCACTAACGGGCGTTCAGACGGATGGCGACAGGCGTTAACGGGTGTTACCGCGTAGGACGGATGTTGTCGCGGGGTAGTGAATGGTGTTTCTATATCGCCTGACGTTATTCCAGACTGTTGATCGCTTCTCTTTTGAGAGAATAAGTCTTTTGTCTATTATTATGTGACTATGCGGAATCCGATGCTAATATAATTAGAAGTCGATGACATTCTTTAAAACACACTCTGCTTCCAATCACGTTAAGAGCCTTCCCGACCATCTAGAGCTAGTTGAGTGAAATTTCCCTAGTCCGTTTTTCCGCTTTGTAGGGATTCCGAAACATTCCCAATTTTTATATTCATACAACCCATCACGTGACCGAAGTCCCTTCTCCACGTGGCCAGAGTAACCCAAGGTCAAATATCATAGGTCAAACATCCCCCCTTTTTCTTCCCTTTTCCTCCATTTTCCATCCGCACCAAGAGAATTAAGTGCGACCAGATTCGCCTTTATACACTATTGCTCAACTTTGAATCGAGAGGGCGAAAAGGCTTTTGCGGCCGGATTTATCGAATTTTCACGGTGTTTGAATTTTGTTTTTCTTAACTTTCATGATTTGTCTGACTGAGTATAAAAGTCTGGGAGCCAGGATCGGGTTTTGGCGAAAGTGTTCACCCCATCGGCAAGATAATTTCCATCTATACCATGACTTTCTATGGCTATGGGCGGTATTACCCAGGAGTAGGAGTAGAGTTCCAAAGTGGTGCAGTTTTTTTCTATAGCGGACGATATGTTCCGCTACTGACATTCATTTTACTTTGCTGAAAATGGGGGTGGGTGTGTTTTACTCCCAGTAGCTTTTATGTTATTGGTCTGATGTGCCTAAACGGTATCATATATTAATCATTGTATCGTTATAGATAATCAAGATTTGTTCCTGGATCCCGTCTTGTAACGTCACTAGGACAACATATCCAAATGTCAACTGAAAAAAAATCCTCCCGTTTAGAAATGGGGAGTAGGTGTATTTGTATCGCTATATCTCCCTTATTATTGAACCAATCTATGTAAACGAGATGAAATTGTGTTCCGTGTTACATCGCGAAGCTTTTTAATATCTAAGATCGTGATTGTATTCCAACCATATGGTGCATTTGGAGGTGATATTCAAATGAAATTTTATCAGAAAAATGTATTGACTCTTAAAAACGTGTGTGTGTGTGATTGAACTGCTATATCTTTCTTAATAATGGATCTATCTGTCTGAAACTCATTATATTTTCTTCAGTATTTATGCCAATGCCATACACTACCACGATTCATTTTTGTCTCTCACCCTAGTATGACATACTTGGGGGCCGTATCCAAAAATCTTGAATAAAATATTCCTTTCCAAAATATGGGTATATGTAAGTGTGTTGCTATATCCTTCTTATTACTGATCCAAATATGTCTGAATATCGTAATATAATTCTCAACAGTACTTAGCAATGTTTTTCAGTTAGTATGTTTGCTTTATCGTTCAACCGTATGATGTAATTGAGGATTGTATTCAAATTTCACTTGAACAAATTTACTTCGTCTTGAAAAGGGGGTTATGTGTAAATGAAACACTAAATATTTCTCAATAATTATTTGGGTTTTCTAAACTGCCTCATTTAGTACTCAGCAGTTGAAAGCGAAGTTATATATTAGCGAGATAGATGGTAGTTTTCCAACTCTATAACGTATAACCATGTTCAAATATCAAGTCGAAAACGTACTCGCGGCTATACTGCTAAAAGGGGTATATTTGATTATATAGTAATATTTTTTTCAATACTGATCCAATCGGCCTGGACTGGGTCGTGTATTAGTGAACACTGTTATCATATTTTTATCATGTGTAAATGAGATTCTTCTTAAAAGACAAACTGAACAAACTATTCTGTCAAAAAATACCGGAGAGCAGGAAATGGGTAATAGGTTCAACATATTGTCTCAATGAATAGTTCGTCTGTAGCTGTTTTACTATAAATCTCTTCAGAACAACTGTATCAGTTATTCACAGAGTTAGTAATAATTGTAGTTTAGATGTTCATTTGACTGCCAAATATGAGCTTACCTAAGACATGTAAAGGCTACAGAATGAGTGGTACAATAAATCCAGGTAACTTTAATATCATTGCATATTTACATGCCGCATACTGTTTCAGTGCTAAATTCAAAATTGGCGGCCTTGACCATCGTCAGAAATGTTAAAATTTTCATGAAATTGAGGGAAATTTCAGGTCTCACTGTACACCTCCAGCTTCATAAAATTTATTGCAACAGTCTCATGTGGATTTTTCAGCTTCTTTAAGTAAGCTATCCACTTCAGCTTCATCGATAAATTACGAAACAACCATTGATCTTAGTCAAAATGCACACTCGCCAAGCACATATTCATCGCATTGCTTATAAAGTTGGACGACTCGATACGAAGTAAATTTCACATTTCCGAAAGGTCCCTTGAAGTTGAATTGGATCCCATTATCTGTAGAAGAGGGACACTGGATCACAGATCAGGGAAAACTGGGCCCAACATGATGAGCTTTGATGTGGAACATTGGATTTTGATAATTGTTCATTCACGAGGGTTAGATAAATGACCCGAATAATAAAACTATTCCTTCATTGAATGACATCTTTCCCCCGTTGTATTCATTTTATCTCGGATCATTAGTGCACGACTTTATATTCCAAAACGATTAAACCGGAAACTTTGGTGCATTCAGCCATGTTTGCGCGACAAGTATATTCACCATAATGCTTAGCATATAATAACAATCTGCAAAAGTCAACTCATTTGACCTCAACATGTCAATTTAATTAATAATGATGCTGAAGTGATTCTCGATGATGTAAACACACTCAATTCTTCAAGTGTCAATACTAAACATCTGACCTTAATTACGGTCTACCATCCGCTGACTGCGACTGGCTGTAACCAATCGGACTTATGCGTAGCTTCACAACGTAGCTGATTGGGTGCTCAATATCGAGCTATGAACGTGTGAAGAGTTAAACGAATAGCTCGATTATTTCCTAAAAAGTATGAATGTTGCGAATTATTCTTCTAGTATGTGTTTTTCTTCTTGAAATCAGCGAAAGGTGGGTACACTGAGGACGGGGGGGTTGTAAAGTCTGATAATATGAGATTACAAGCTGAGGCCAAGCTAAAACGATGGCAGAGAGTTAGATGTGTATTCGAGTTCCGCGAAACGCTCAATGGTAAATGTGATCCGTGCGACTAGCGGTTATACCGGATCTTTTGCACGAAGTATAGTAGAAATATGTTCAAAATAATCCAGGATAAAAAGTTCCCGATATGATGTGATGTAGAGAGAATTTGATGTTCGCGTTTTAAAAAAAATACATATATATTAAAGAAACAGTTGCTTTGCGCTTATTACTGCTGTTCAAAGGGGATTTCCATCTACTATAATTGGGTAACCCAGCAGCTAAGCCACCCTGTACTATAGCTACTGACCTACAACGCATGAGTGATTTACATTGCATCACTTTGTTCTTCTGTGATTTGCAAAGTTCTTTTCAATGCATTACCCACGTGATCAGAATGAGAAGGCACTTTAGGTCACCAACCTGAAAATTAGCCCACCAGCTCGGCGATGATTGTCTTCAACAGCCGGGTTCATTCAATCCTACCTGCTATTAATCTTCTAACGTGGTACACTTGAATTGTAAAACTGGACTGAATATTCCCGGGCACCGTGCAATCTCCTGTAACACCATACTACCTATTTATTTGTGTTCATTTGTAAATTGAATATAGACCATGTGATACCATACGGTTAATATAAAGAACACTTTTACTTTTACTCATACTTACCATTCCGAATATTGATTAATGTTCAGGCACACTGATTCAATAATCATTAGAATGTAATTATATCCATATCATCTTTGCGGGAGAGAGCATTCTATTCATATCGGTAATTCTGATATGGCCCCTATTTGTTGTCATCGGTTGAAATGAAAAAAAACAACAACAAATGCTGACACAACGTTACTCTGTCAATAGTGGGGAGTAGTCGGAAATGAATTTTAAACAGATAAGACAATATTTACAGAGGATATAAATATTTAATTACATATACACTTGTCTTTCAGAGGGTTCATTTTTTGTTCAATTAACACGTGAATATTACTTCCAAGTGACATCATACAACTGGGACACAAAAAACACCTCTGATAATAATAAACACTACGCAAAATGCTGAACTGTATATGATAATGTTTAGAAAGATTGCATTATTTCATAAGTGAATTACGGCCATTGAAGTACACGAACCCCCTTCTCTGAAAAGTAATATTTTTTTTCAATGTGATATTTGGATACGGTCTCTGAATTATGTCATATAATGAGATACAACACCAAATCCTGAATATTATAACTGGCGTGTATACTAAATGCAATATAATAAATTTCAGACACTCAGGGTTATTCATAAGAAAGATATGTCAATTTATTCACACATACCCCTTTTTCAATTGGGGGATATAACATTTGAGTTTTACCCACCAATTGTACCATAGGATTCGAATACAGCTACGACATTAGGTATTAAAAAACTGCGCTACGTAGCACTGAATAATATATAATGATGTTTAGATGGATGGGACGGGGATATAAGAGATATATAGCCATTCAAATACATATACCCCCTTTTTTGAAAGAGAGTATTTTTTCAGCTGTCATTTGGATATGGTCCCCACGTGACGTCACACGATTGGATTACATAAACAAATCATGATATTACATAACTCTGCCATTATTGACGAGTAACATGTACTATCGCTCAGACCGATTGGGCTATAAATAGGAAAGAATGGGTTGTTTAAAGTCACCTACCCCCTTTTTCGGTGGGACAAAACGAATATCTGTAGGGTGTCATTTCGGCATCAATAAAAAAAATCTGCACCACTTTGGAAGTCTACATCCACCCGGGTTGATACCCGCAATGGTTATATAAAGTCATGGTATAGTTGAAAATTATCATGCCGGTGGGGTGAACAAATTTCTAAAATTAGGCCTTTTTTCAACTTGGCTCCCAGACATAGAGCAACCAGCATTGCTGTTTTTGTTATGGCTTCGTTTACAGAAGCGAGGCATTCTGTTCATCTATCGCGAAAAAATTTAAATCTTTCTCATACGAAATCACTTTTGCCTCGCAGTCCGAATGGAGTTGTTTGAGTTTAACCCCAAAATTTTCCTACTAATAAATATTGTTAGTGATGGCGCTAAACTCATAGCGAAAGATTTTTCCCTTAATGAAAATGAAACCGAAATGAGTCATCACGAACTTAATTAGAGGTACGGATATATTTTCTTATCTATCCAAAAAAGGATACGAGATGAGGAGGTGTATACAAATGCTATGAAGAGACGTACACAGGGTTATAAATTTTGATTTCGCGGACATTTAATATCATCATCAGACAAATACAGAGGTCTATAATGTCAGATTCCCAGACACGTATATCTTTTCGCGGATAGGTACCATATACTCCCGACTGAACAACTTTCGAGATCTGTTTGATTATCCTATAGAACCAAGTCCATTTAAATTGAGCGTTTATAGACCGGAACAGGTCTTCCACACTGGTTTACCCTTCCGGCCTCCCCTGATGAGGATATGCCTGGGATATGTATATTACAAGCGTCTAGTCCTTCATTCATAATCCAGCCGTCGTCCATTAGAGAATATCCGCGTCCATAATCCAAAGACCTATTCCATTTTCCATATAACAGTATTAGCACCAAATTCAAAAAGACAATCATAGTATACATAAACATAGGCTTGTTTCCTGCAAGAGAGAAGCGGTCAACAGTTTTCAATGATGCCGGCAAGACATCATGATGTTCCAAAAATATCAAATCCGTATCGCTGATCAGTATTCTTAATCCATAATATTCGTTGTAAAGTCGTCATCTAAAGAATGATGTATCTCAGTCACGCTTTGATTGTGACTGTTCATATGAGTACCATGAGGATCTTGAAGTACATGGGTTCATACGGCCCCTAGCCCCGGGTTAAGCGGAATTAGACACAAGTTACGAAACGTAGCGCCATAGATCTTGCACGCTACGTTCGTATTTTGCTATCAGCATGCGATATGTATCGCCAAATTTGAGAAACTTTGAGTGGAGGCGCTTGGTGGAATAGCCCTGTTTTATAAGTTTCTGCAACAATGTTTTGTGACGTTGATTAAAATCATCACATTTAACACAGGATCTAGCAAATGCTACTAAGCGAGATATGTATACGCCATATGCAGGTCCCACTGGAATATTACTATCCAGAAAGGGAGAGTTTACGATGTCGAAATTGTAATCATCTCTTTTGTCATAAAGTCGACGAGAGAGAATGCCCGCTTCATTTCCTTCAAATCCAGTGAAGGTGGATATATATCCTTCACTGCCTCATTTATATAGCGATAGCCCGAAAATATCCGAAACACTGCTCTGAGCGTACTTAACATGTGTACACCTATTACATTATCAGGCAGATGTCGGGTTGAAACACGTCAGAAACCTGGTGTGTTCATGGAAAATTCTTCTTGTCACATTTCACACAGCCTTTAATAAAAAAACTTTTTAGAATCGCATATCCGCTTTCACTTTTCCAATCTAAAAAGATGGCGAAGAAAATGATTAACCCAGTATATCAGAACTTCACTCCGGATTAAAAGTAGGTAGTACTAAAACCTCTATATTAAGATAGTGTAATTTCAAAATAACGATAATATTGTAATATTAAAACTGTAAATGGAGAAATCTAGGTAGCGGACGTATTTCAGAGTACAGGTTAAACATCATACATAGCTCCACACACACATCATGTATCTCTCTCTTGTGTGAGCCTACCACTCTTTGTTGGACATTATTCAACTATTTTCAAGGTCATCCATTCTTTAAATTGCATTCATCTCTCTCCAACTAACCCTCCATTGTAACCATCCACTTCTTTGTTATATACATGTAGTGTGTTTAACATAGCATACATGTATTGGGAGACTATACAAGTATGTCAACATCCGGGCCTTTCATTCCCCAGAATCGGCTGACCCCAAATGATACATGGAACTGTAAAGGGCAATGCATTCCTTTTGTCACACCGTTCCAAACCAGTGGTCGTACTTAACCGCCGTTTCTTCCAGAACATTGGGGGTATAATGGAAATACTAGCCGTGTTACTGATCTTCCACCTCACTTGTCTTCTTGTTTACATGTATCAATGAATTTTTCACAGAAAATATGGTAATATTTAAACTGTAAATGAAGAAATCTAGGTAGGTGGTGTATTTCAGAGTACATCCCCAACCAGGTCCAGTCAAAACTTCCGAAGATTTATTAATGGTCGATTGAATAGCTCCTAGTCGGGTCAAGGACGAAGAGTGAAGAAACATCATTGAGAACAGTTTCTCTCATACAAATTACTAGTATTCTTTTCATGGTTTGGAAAATTTTCATGGTTGTCTACTGAATGCCGGGCCTGTTTAATATGTCCCCCCGCATAGGAAGGACAGCATAGTTCGAGGCCGGAGAACGTGAGTATTCTCCTTTCTGACAAGATAGCTTAATAATGCCATAATGACGTTTCACTCGTGGTACTCGCTGCGGCTCTAGTCCTCTACTTTCCATATAAAGAACGGTTACAATAGACGCAACCCCGAAAGTCCTATAATTCTAACCTTTACTGAGATACCGGCTTACTTCCAGATGAATGACGTCATTGTTATATTCCGATGAACGCCTTTCTTTAAAGCACCCATTAGCGAAGGTCCCATGCCTCTAATCCATACCGCTCGGGAGATATCGGATATTTACGATTTGATGAGGGCACTCCCGGTTTTGTCGCCATTGTTTTAAAAATCACGGCAGTTTACGCGCAATATGCGCGGGAATCTACTGACCAAGTTTCGTGAACCTAGGTCACCAAGGTCGAGGTCAAATTCTGTGGAGTAAAAAATTCAGGTCACCATGTTAAGAGATAAGAGAAAATACGGCATTTTGACTTCCTATACTACGTCGTAGAAATGGAAAATTTGTTGTTGAGATTCTGTAGTCTCTCAATTTCGGACAAAAGTAACACCCTAATCAAGGCAAGTAATCCAGATGCTCCTTAAGCCCCGGTCACACTGTCAAGAATTGGGGCTGCGAATCACCGCGAACTGGAAAATCGTGATCATTCTTGGCAATTCGTACAGGCATCTTGCGGGGTTCGTCGCAGATCGTGACCGTTCTTGCCTATTCTCGGGGGGAATACGAAAGTTTTGAAGTGTTCAAAACATTCGCCGGCCAAGTACGATTAAATGGTATACGTATGGCATTCTTGGCACCATCCTACTGCGTTCTCGCATGCATTCTCCTCTTATCGTGTATATTCGTGGGTAGTCGTAGTAGTTCTTTCGGTCACAAATCAGCAAGAATGCCGTACGCATTGTACGATTGTTGGACGCATTCTACGCTTCTTGTACGATCATATTACGATACTGCATTTGTACTCACATCGTACTGCATACGCTCTTATTCGTAGCAGATTATCGAGCGTTCGTAGTGGGTTCGCGGGCTGTCGTGTTGATGCGTAGGGCGTTCTTCATTGAATCGTACTGCATGCGTACTCATTCTTGATGATTCTTGTTAAATGCGTATGGCTGTCGTACAAGGAACCTACGCATGCGTAAGGGATTCGTTGGACAGTTACAAAGAGGCCATCTACAGGCGAATTGACACGAATCGACAAGATTAAAATATTCGTGGTCATTGGCCGGCATTCTCCACCCAATTCTTGACGGTGTGACTGGCGCTTTAATAGTAGAGAAAGCAGAAACCCAGTATATTTGCCCTATATCCGGTAGACATGCTTTTATGATAAGATAAGCAAGTTCTTTCGCACATTCGCGGAGAATCTTGCCCTTATGTTGTCAGATCCAGATGCTTTTTCGTGGGTCCACACGCAGTAGAGTCTCTAAAACATCATCATATGCAATTTCAATAAAGTTCAGTTGATCTGAAACAACATCGTTGATTTCAGGCAGGGATATCGGATTAGAACTGGAAAATACTGAATGGAAGTAATTGTTAAATAGATCTACTATACCCTCGGGATTGTTTGATGAAATGTCATTGTAAGATATTTCTGAGAGAATGGTAGAAGTAGTTCGTTTTGTCTTCACAAAAATCCAAAATCTCTTGCTATTATCTGTCATATCAGATTCCATTTGAGAGAGGTAGTTGGCATATTTAACGGGGTTCAGTTCATTGAAAGCAGATCTGCATTCGGAGAAATTGAAATAGTCATCGAGATGGTGTGTCTTTTTGTAGTTCCTTCTGGCCTTTTCTTTCTCTCTGAGAGCACATATGAGGTCATGATCATATCACTGGGGGTATCTATTTCGTTTGACCGTGACCTTTGACGCAGTTGCGACAATTGTGTCATTCGTAGTTGCTACCTACCCCTCCCATGCAGGATGATAGGGTTACTTACCTTGATGAATCTTTGATTGCCTGCGTGGATAATGCAAGTGAGCGATAAAATAGGGCTTCCAATATATTATTTTCAGGAATGGGAGCAAGACAAAATAAATCGTAATTTGAACTACAAGATATTGTACAAAACCAGGGATATTCAAGAAACAAAAACAGATTCCGTGGAATATCTGCTCGGTAAGTGGCTCACTGTCATTGTGAAGTATCAATATCTCAAATCTCTTTACCATGCATAAATATTTATGAGATTTCAAGTATTTTTTTTATATATAGCAATCAACACGTTCTGATTTTTTGATTTTCTTTATATTTCTGTTTCCATGACGTCATTGTTACCTCTTTCTCTTACCACACAATTAAGACTGATCGTTGTAGGCTTGAATATCCCTTGAATTCGTCGCCATTCTGCAAGTCGTGCGATGTCATATTTGTTTCAAATTCCCGTCTCAACGTACCTATTAAAGGGAATCGGCATCCTCATTATCGACTGGAGCATTCGCACCGTTATGAAATTAAACCACCTTTTATTCATGGATATTTATACAGAATAATTTCGCAGGTGTGCTCTGTCTGTGAATCTCTTTTTAGTTGATGACGTCGGATAAATAATCCGTCTGCCGCGCTTGAATGACGTAATCTTCTTTTGCTGTTACCGAGGTGGAAACGTGTTGTGTTAAGTTATGAGAACGAGTTTGAAATCCATTTTTCGTACTGCACGATAAATTGGGCATTCGTGTTCCTGTTATGAGTGGAACGGACGAAATTTTGAAAAATAACAATTTACGACATACGGCGTATAAATAATAAAGATATTCCATATTAAATTAACCGATCAGTGAGATGTACGCCTCCCTTTAAGATATGAACATGTAAAATTCAAACACACTTGGAAAGATGAATTATTAAAACGTTAATTCTCGCGTAACCTTAGAACGACGGTGAGTCACTCAGAGATGACACTTAAAAGCGGGGCTCATCGACAACGCATGGGTTTCCTTATAAGCCCAAGTCCCACTTAAGCGAAGTTGTTTACGAGACTTTGCGATGTATTGGTCTTAATGTTTCGTAATAAATCGCTTTACAAAAGCCGGTTTTCCCGTCATTTGGGGCGAATAGATACGACAAGTTTACTAATAATTAAGACTGTTTGTGATGCAGTTACAAAGAAATACGATACTTATACGACAGTTAGCGATATTCGCACCCAAATTTAGACGATTCAGTGCGATACAGTTGCGAATATGTGCGATGTATTTGCGAACATTTACGAAGTGCATACGACTACTTGCCATTATTTCACGATGTCTTGCGAATACGTACGAAGGTTTTGCGACGTTTTTACGACGTTGTTATGGCAGTTTGGGTTAAATGTTTACGATTACTTCGTATACCATCGTTTCCTGTCGTAAGTTATCGTAACTATTCGTATTTATTTTTCACTTGGCGATTATTAACGGAACTGTTACCAATAAGGCGATTAAATTACGACTTAATTACGATGCATTACAACGTAGTTACGACGACTTACGATTATTTACGATAAAATTACGAATATTTGAGACTTACGGCAAAATCGCATTGCTTGGCGAATTTTTTTAACATTTTGAAATTGGCGCGGCGATAAAACCAAGGCGACGATTTTTTACGAATTGAAGCGATGGCTTACGAATCATGGCGAATGTCTTTACGAATAGCTTGCGAGTATCTTACCAATACTTACGATCTTAAATCGGCAAGCTTCGTACAGGAGTTCGTCTAAGTGGGACTTGGGCTTTATCCTTCTTACAGAATAGTTTAGTTTCATGTTTTACGATGCATCTTACTCTGCAGGTCTGTTCGCAACAAGCCATCTCGATTACGAACTGGAAAGAGATCGGTCGCCAGATGGACAACCTTCCTTGACCGAAATGACGCAACTAGCGATCCAGGTGTTGAAGAAGAACGAAAAGGGGTTCTTTCTTTTAGTGGAAGGTGAAGTGATCGACAAACCGTATAATTCATCAGTTTCTGTTTATTACTGTGGACATTTTCTTCCCTTAAGCATCCCCGAAGACCTTTTGTACACATCCACTCTACTCGCTCTACTGCAATATGTTTGCCAAAGACTATGATAATATATATATATTTGGAATGCTGATACATCAAGGATTAATACTATTGTATGCATGATAAATGGAACAGAATCATTCTGTATCATCTCTCATGGAACCAACAGTTCTGTTAGTAAAACAGAATGGGTTTTTGTGAGTCTACTCTATGGCAACGAAATTGCCAATGTTTTAAGTTTTAAATTATAAATTTTCCCGTTATTATAAATTGTCCCGTTATTATAAATTGTCCCGTTATTTCTAGGAGGAAGAATTGATCATGCCCACCACGATAGTTTAGCAAAGAAAGCTCTGTACGAAACAATAGAATTAGACAGAGCTGTCGAAAAGACCACCAAAATAACCGACGTCAAAGACACTCTGATTGTCGTCACTGCCGACCACTCCCACGTGTTCGTGATTGGAGGATATCCGTCACGGGGAAACGACATCATCGGTGAGTGATTATGATTGGCGGTTACGTTGTTTTGAGATCCTTGGGATGTTGTGTGATTGGTGGATATCTTTGCAGTGATATGTCAATATTTTTCAGGCTGAATAGAGATTCTGGAGAAGTATTTTATATTGGTGGACATCTATGACAGAAATAACGATAAGATAAATACCTTTTTTAAACCTGTGATTCATTTAGAAGAGCAATATACAAGCTGGTCATTCATAAAGAGAAGAACGTCACATCGTGGTCATTCTTGGCAATTCGTACAGGCATCTTGTGGGGTTCGTCGCAGATCGTGACCGTTCTTGCCTATTCTCGGAGGGAGTACGAAAGTTTTGAAATGTTCAAAACATTCGCCGGCCAAGTACGATTAAATGGTATACGTATGGCATTCTACTGCGTTCTCGCATGCATTTTTCTCCTATCGTGTATATTCGTGGGTAGTCGTAGCAGTTCTTTCGGTCACAAATCAGCAAGAATGCCGTACGCATTGTACGATTGTTGGACGCAATCTACGCTTCTTGTACGGTCATACTACGATACTGCATTCGTACTCACACCGTACTGCATACGTACTTATTCGTAGCAGATTATCGAGCATTCGCAGTGGATTCGCGGACTGTCGTGTTGATACGTAGGGCGTTCTTCATTGAATCGTACTGCATGCGTACTCATTCTGATTGATTCTTGTTGTTAAATGCTTGTGACTGTCGTACAAGGAACCGACGGCATGCATAAGGGATTCGTAGAGCAGTTTCAATGAGGCCCTCTGCAGGCGAATTGACACGAATCGACAAGATTAAAACATTCGTGGTCATTTGCCAGCATTCTCCACCCAATTCTTGATAGTGTTACTGGCGCTTTACATACACCTTGTTCACTGGCTGCCGCATTTCGTACGAACTGTTATTGTGAGGTAGAAACAGATGTAACATTCGAACGCTGTCCAGACGTTATTCGCGTTGCTGTGGTGGCATGACTAATTTAATATAAATAATGATGGCACCACAAGAGTTTTTGCTATTGTTGCAGGCTTGACGGACAATTATGGAATAGAAATTGAGGCTCCACCAAGCGATAACAAGCCCAGCACAACACTTTTATACGGGAACGGTCCGGGTCACAACGCCACACACCCTCGTCAAAATCTGACAGGGGTTGATGTTCGTAAGTTACATATGCAAACAGGGTACAAAAAGAATCGATCTGATCAGTCAATACTCTTGCCTCTCTGTCATGGATGACAGGCTATTTACTGAGGCTGACCAATACTGGTCACAACACGGCAACTAGGTGGTTCTTGCCTTTCGCCAGGTCAGATTATAGATATATACTAGTAAACCTATCCATCAAATGATCGATATATACTAGTGAACCCGCTCATCAGATTATCGATATATATCTGTACACCTGTCCATCAGATTATCGGTATATATCTGTACACCTGTCCATCAGATTATCGGTATATACCAGTACACCCGTCCATTAGATTATCGATATATACCAGTACACCCGTCCATTAGATTATCGATATATACCAGTACACCTGTCCATCAGATTATCACTATATGCTAGTACACCTGTCCATCAGATTATCATCATATGCTAGTACACCTGTCCATCAGATTATCACTATATGCTAGTACACCTGTCCATCAGATTATTACTATATGCTAGTACACCTGTTCATCAGATTATCACTATATGCTAGTATACCTGTCCGTCAGATTATCACTATATGCTAGTACACCTGTCCAGCAGATTATCACTATATGCTAGTACACCTGTCCATCAGATTATCACTATATGCTAGTACACCTGTCCATCAGATTGTCGATATATACTAGTACACCTGTCCATCAGATTATCGATATATACTAGTGCACCTGCTCATTAGATTATCGATATATGCTAGTACACCTGTCCATCAGATTATCGATATATACCAGTAAACCTGTCCATCAGATTATCGATATATGCTAGTACACCTGTCCATCAGATTATTGATAAATACTAGTACACATGTCCATCAGATTATCGATATATACCAGTGCACCCGTCCATCAGATTATCACTATACGCTAGTACTAGTGTCATCAGATTATCACTATATGCTAGTACACCTGTTCATTAGATTATCGATATATGCTAGTACACCTGTCCATCAGATTGTCGATATATACTAGTGCACCTGTTCATTAGATTATCGATATATGCTAGTACACCTGTCCATCAGATTATTGATAAATACTAGTACACATGTCCATCAGATTATCGATATATACCAGTGCACCCGTCCATCAGATTATCACTATATGCTAGTACACCTGTCCATCAGATTATCACTATATGCTAGTACACCTGTTCATTAGATTATCGATATATGCTAGTACACCTGTCCATCAGATTATCGATATATACCAGTAAACCTGTCCATCAGATTATCGATATATGCTAGTACACCTGTCCATCAGATTATTGGTAAATACTAGTACACATGTCCATCAGATTATCGATATATACCAGTGCACCCGTCCATCAGATTATCACTATATGCTAGTACACCTGTCCATCAGATTATCACTATATGCTAGTACACCTGTCCATCAGATTGTCGATATATACTAGTGCACCTGTTCATTAGATTATCGATATATGCTAGTACACCTGTCCATCAGATTATCGATATATACTAGTGCACCTGCTCATTAGATTATCGATATATGCTAGTACACCTGTCCATCAGATTATCGATATATACTAGTGCACCTGTTCATTAGATTATCGATATATGCTAGTACACCTGTCCATCAGATTATTGATAAATACTAGTACACATGTCCATCAGATTATCGATATATACCAGTGCACCCGTCCATCAGATTATCACTATATGCTAGTACACCTGTCCATCAGATTATCACTATATGCTAGTACACCTGTTCATTAGATTATCGATATATGCTAGTACACCTGTCCATCAGATTATCGATATATACTAGTGCACCTGCTCATTAGATTATCGATATAGGCTAGTACACCTGTCTATCAGATTATCGATATATATCGGTAAACCTGTCCATCAGATTATCGATATATGCTAGTACACCTGTCCATCAGATTATTGATAAATACTAGTACACATGTCCATCAGATTATCGATATATACCAGTGCGCCCGTCCATCAGATTATCACTATATGCTAGTACACCTGTCCATCAGATTATCACTATATGCTAGTACACCTGTCCATCAGATTGTCGATATATACTAGTGCACCTGTTCATTAGATTATCGATATATGCTAGTACACCTGTCCATCAGATTATCGATATATACTAGTGCACCTGCTCATTAGATTATCGATATATGCTAGTACACCTGTCCATCAGATTATCGATATATACCGGTACACCTGTCCATCAGATTATTGATAAATACTAGTACACATGTCCATCAGATTATCGATATATACTAGTAGACCCGTCCATCAGATTATCACTATATGCTAGTACGCCTGTCCATCAGATTATCGATATATGCTAGTACACCTGTCCATCAGATTATCGATATATACTAGTACACCTGTCCATCAGATTATCGATATATGCTAGTACGCCTGTCCATCAGATTATCGATATATGCTAGTACGCCTGTTCATTAGATTATCGATATATGCTAGTACACCTGTCCATCAGATTATCGATATATGCTAGTACGCCTGTCCATCAGATTATCGATATATGCTAGTACACCTGTCCATCAGGTTATTGATAAATACTAGTACACCTGTCCATCGGATTATCGATATATGCTAGTACGCCTGTCCATCAGATTATCGATATATGCTAGTACGCCTGTTCATTAGATTATCGATATATGCTAGTACACCTGTCCATCAGATTATCGATATATGCTAGTACGGCTGTCCATCAGATTATCGATATATGCTAGTACGCCTGTTCATTAGATTATCGATATATGCTAGTACACCTGTCCATCAGATTATCGATATATACCAGTAAACCTGTCCATCAGATTATCGATATATGCTAGTACACCTGTCCATCAGGTTATTGATAAATACTAGTACACATGTCCATCAGATTATCGATATATACCAGTACACCTGTCCATCAGATTATCGATATATACCAGTACACCCGTCCATCAGTTTATTGATATATATTAGTATACCTGTTCATCTTCTTTTCAGATGACAACAACTTCATACAACAGAGCGCTGTACCGATGATGTGGGAGACACATGGCGCGGAGGACGTTGGTGTATATGCCCAAGGGCCTATGTCTCACTTATTCCACGGTGTCCGTGAACAAAACTACATCGCTCACGTGATGGCATACGCCTCGTGTGTCGGTCAAAATAAAGATCATTGCGAGGGGACGTCAGAAGCCAGTAAATTGTCTGCTACAGCAGCAGTCAGAATGATCTTATTGGTGGGGCTTTGGATGTTATATAACTTACAGTACTCCACGTTTTCATACATTTGATTTTCGAGTTTTTGCCCAATTGGCACAGCTTTTTCGGATGTATTAGATCGCAAGTGGCAGAAAAAATAGCATAGGTGCTCACACTATTTATAACTGGTACATCGCGATGAGCAGTGGTCGTGCCAACATGCCATGCAAACTATAAGAGGAAGTATATCAGAATCGATGTTGAATATTATTACATAGTCTCGGTGAAAAGAAGATGTACATAAGAGACGGTGTCATTGGGAGTACAACTTTGACCTTTTTCTTTTGCATGGCGGAATAATAACCCCACGAAGTTGAACTGCTTCCGGCTGTTATATTTCAGAATTTCTTAAAATATGGCATTTCTGCAATCTGATAGTGTGATGTATCGAAATTGGACAGTAAAGGAACAAACGGGTGACCATTTGCATACAGAGGCGAACTTTTTCCCCGTTCAGTACCGTTGAGTTCTGTACCACTCGGGTACCGTTCAGTTTCATGTCGGTAAGCTCCAGGTAACCCGTTGGTACTGCACGGACATATTCAGCTTGATACTATGAAAACCTGACTGAACATTACCATGCAGTTACGAATCAGTTACCATGTTGCAATAAATTACAGGTCATTTCCAGTTACCTACCAGTAACTGATTGGTAACCGATTGGTAGCAACCATGATCCCAACTTTGCAGTATCGGGCCGTTCTGACTTAAAAGCTGCTGGCCAGTTACTGACTGGTAACCAATAGGTTATACCATAACCGAAATGTGTGATAACTGATGGTGACCGTTTGGTACTGTTCAGTTATGTGTGATAACTGATGGTGACCGTTTGGTACTGTTCAGTTACTGATTGGTGACCAACTTGACGACTGAACGGTACCACAAGAGTACCTTTCCTACCAGTATCGTGCAGAAGGTGGGGGCTAAATTTCACACCAAATCATTTATATATTTATCTCTAGTAAGAATAAATCTAACGAGAACATTCTATCGGATCGTCGGTGATGACGTTTTATTGAGGATGATCTCAAATGGGAGAAATGATGTATATCCCGGTATATTGAGGAGAGTAAGACAAGACAATGAGGAACATAGAAATCCTGATCACATATCATCAGTATATATGTCCAAGTATCTTGATGAAACTATTTGAGTTTGACAAGAAATCACGTCAACAAAGTGACGAGATATGTCGTGAAGGAATCTATTTTCAGATATTCATTTGTAAAGGAGCTAGATGTGAGGAAATATGTGCTGAATCTCTATACAATCGGCAGTCAGTGAAATTCCATGCGAACAAGTTTCCATGACCAAATACCAAAAATCACCAATATCATGCGCCATGTTCATACTGGTGTTAATTCGTTGAAAGTGACGATTTGAATAACACGTCATTGGCAGCGACGATGTGCTGTCGGTCCTGAGGAGCAGTAAAAAGCTATTTAAAGTCGTATTGACCTACTTGCAGATTTACCTCCCCTGTTCTTATTGAGGGTTGTCGAGGGCACAACAGACAGGGGAGATAACTCTGTAAGTAGGTCAACGCGACTTAAAATGATTTTGATTTCTCTTCGCATTAGTCTTTGGTAACTTTCCGGTGACCTTTAACCATTTTGTATCTTTTAACGCTTTGGTTCGAGTGAACGAGAATCAATTTACATCCCAGTCACTTCATTGTTAATTGATCTTATACATTTCATTACATGTCAGAACATGTCATGTCTCCAGTACTTATGGCAAGTGGGAGAACCTCCGTGGGATGATATCTCAGGAAAGACGGACTGTACATTGACTGATAGAGGCTTACGAAAACTGTGCCTATGGCGAGCTGGTTGCTATCGCTAATTACTTACGTAGACCGTTCTTCTGTTATCTCGGGAGATTCTCGACCGTTTGTTTCGAGGACGCCAATATCCGCCATTTTACCCGGCAGATATGATGTTATACCAGCAAGAATATGGCAAAATCCCGGAAGTGAGGATAGACGTTTCTTTGATAGTATTTGATCTGAGCGACACTCATTTGATCTCCGGACCTGAGGCGATCATAGAAATGAAGGCCCAAGCAACAACATGACTAATTCCGGGGAAATCGGAGATCGCTGACGTACAGACGATACCGGTGTTAACTATACTTATCCGTTAGCAGTCACCTATAACGAGCCAAACTCACCACCACCAGTCATATTACATTTGACACTTAAACTGCAGTTCATTGGAATCCTCACTAAACCACGCCAGATCAATTTATTTCCGATGGCTGGCTCCCATAACGATATGTTAACATGAGGCACCAGAGGTGCTACAACTCCTCAGCCCCTTAACAGTCCAGGCCAAGATGTTTTTATGTGTGTAGGAGTTTTGGATGCATAACATAGAGTTATCGCATGCGACATGCAAACCCAAGCCACATCTCATGGCATGGTATCTGCATACCAAATATGACAAGAATCCGACAAGGAACCCTCAACTTATTGCCTGGAAACAAAAATTTAGATTTTTGCGACCAGGTGGTATGACATGTAGGCGCAAGTGGAAGACAGGCAATCTAGAGCGACATTTCATGACATGGTATCTGCACCGCATTGCGATGGCCTAATGGTTGGAGCGTCGGCCTCGTAAGCGGTAGGTACTGGGTTCAATCCCAGGCCGGGTCATACCAAAGACTTGAAAAATGGAACTTGTTGCTTCCTCGCTTACGCTCAGCATTGAGTGGATAAAACAAGTACTGGTTCGCTCGGTGTCAGTATGATGTGACTGAGTGGGGTGTCATGTCTGCCTACGGCATGATATTTCAGTGGGACAGCACTATAAAATGGCAGCATTAGATCTGCTCTGTTACAAGTAGGTACCCCGCCCCTCCCAATCCCTTCCCTTCCCGTCGTGATATAGCTGAAAAAATGTTGAAAGCGACGTTAACCCTATTCACTCGCTCACTCATGGTATCTGCATATCAAATTTGAGAAGCATGCGATGAGCGGTTCTCAAGTCATTATCCGAAAACCAAATTTAGATTTGCCATTAGGTGGTGCCACCTGTAAGCGCAAGTGGGCGAAACATAATCAAAAGGGAAATCTGATGGCATTGTATACAAATACCAAATTTGGAAAAAATCTGATGAGCGGTTCTCAGGTTATCGCCCGGAAATGAATTTCGAATTTTGCCATCACCTGGCACTACCTCCAGGCGCAAGTGGTCGAAACGCAATCCCAAGCGAAATCTCATAGCATGGTATATACATACCGAATTTGAAAATAATCCGATGAGAGGTCCTCAAGTTATTGCCCGGAAATGCATATAGGATTTTAACACCAGCTGGGGCCACCTATTGCCGAAAGTGGTCGAAATGCCATCCCAGGCGACAACTCATGGCATGGTATATGCACACCAAATTTTGAGAAGAATTCAATCAGCGGTTCTAAAGTTATTGCCCGGAAATGAATTTCGAACGGACAGACGGACGAACGGATGGATGCACTGACACACAGACGGACGGACGGACAATCGAAATGCAGTATACCCCCTACTATGTATATTAAAAGTGACAAGGTATCCACATAACTGTGGAGAAAAATATGTGAAGTTGTGATCTTATTGCCCTGGCTTGAAACTACATGTCGGATGAGGCTATTTGTCTGTTGGCTGAGGCTTTTGTGCAAACCCCAAAGAGAATGCTGTACCTTTCTCATATTGTTCATCGTTTTCATAGACTAGCTTTCATTTATCAGGGGGCGAGGACACATTTTGTTGTTGACACAAATGGACACGAAACTGCTATCAAATTACAAATGAACCATTATTAAAGCCAACTGAGTAATTGGTAAATGGTATTTCACGAGCAGGAAAGGTTGTGGAGATTCAAACTGTAGATTTAACTTGCACTACATTTCCCAGCACCTTCCTCTATGTGGTTATCTCCCCTGTCCACTACCCTGCAGAAAAAAATACTGGTGCATGTAATATGTAGATTGATGTAGATCAGGGAAAACGCTAGTAGAATGGAAAGAAAACATTTCCGAATACAGGGAAATTATTATGTGAATGATTTGACCACACGTTCATAAAGTTAGACCGCGGTTCGCAGTTCGTTATTCGAGGGGACCAGCAATTATTTCTTCAGATATGGAAATCTGTAATATTTTCATTATGAGTACTTTGAACTCCAAACTCTGCATAGCAAGAGAGAATGTCATGCTCTATATCTTTGCATATTCATATCCTAAATCTGACGCCAGGGGGCGCTGCTAGGAGCGATGCTATGTGTCGCTGAATGACTGGCCCCCGCGAATAACGAACTGCGAACCGCGGTCTAACTTCATGAACGTTTTGACCACCACTGGATTTTAGAAACTGACCACAAGAAGGCCCATAATAGATGATGTTGGTATTAAACCATGATATAGATGGACAGAAAAGTGGACGGACAGACGAGGACCAATGAAACGTATCAACGGCATATCTACAGGTTACATTCTATATTGAACAGAAGTTTCGTCGGCATGCCTTCAGTAGTTCTCAAGATACGGAGTCCGGGGGGGGGAAAAGGACGGACAGATGGACAGACGGACGGACAGACAGATGGACAGACGGACGGACAAATGGACAAACGGGATGACAACAATACCCCTCAGCCCAATTCACTACGTCTGCAAAGAATCAAAATGGTCGTACTACACAAACAAAGCCTAAAGTATCTTCAGCATCTAATTACAGGTAATCAGTATATCTGGTTCCAGATATCATAATATGGTAGTATGATAAATACAACGATAAGGATATTTGTACGAAAGCGGCCGTTGAGTAGCTCTTTTAGAAGAAAAAAAGTCGTGAAGGAATTTGTGGCATATCTGTGATAACGGCTTGCGAATATAATGGTCGTGTCGGGATCGTTCGTGGAGGAATCCGCCATGATAAGGTCACTCGTGAGAGGAATGCTCCTGATGAATCTATTGCAAAAACAGCGGTGTGCGGAAAGACATTGTTAAGATACGACATAAAGGCGTTAAGATAGGGCGTTACGACGTTAAAAGAGGACATTAAAGCGTTACGGTAGGCCGTTAAGGTAGGGCATTAAAGTGTTCAGACGGGCGTTGGGAAGAGCGTTGAGGCTGACGTCGGGGCGTTGCGATGAATTAGAGCCCATTCTATGGGATGTGTAGGCCCATCAGAGCTTCTGAGCCATTTACTAGGGCGACGAAGCGTTAAGTTAGGCGTTGGCGGGCGTTAATTTACGTTTATCAGACACTACGATATGATGCGGTACCATAAGACTTTCCGTAAAGACACCGAGGGTTCATCCACCCACATTTGAAATGTCGTTTCTACTACGCGCTGCGTGCACATGTGTGCCTTCGATACTGCCCTTTCTCTACTACTCCCCCAGTTTGACCTTTCCCCATAACAGCTTCAATAGGACACCACCTACGCTTTATGATTAGAACACAATATACGCGACCCTACGGCATATTTCAGTGGGAAATATCAGTATAAAAATGGCAACGTTAGATCTGCTCTGTTACAAGTAGGTTGCATGCGGCACCGTGACAGCACATCCAATAAAAAACACTTATTTTGAAGCTCTCGTGGAGGAGTATCCAGCTGGACTAATGTATCGTCCGTTTTCAATATTGTGCGCAGTCTGACCGTAATATAGAAAGCAGGCATTTTAGGGGTTCTTTTGGGGTAGAGATGGACCACTATTGGTCCAAATGGGTCGTGGGAGGTGTCAAAGTGAAGCTTTTGTGGGGTAGAGTTAGAACGGCGTGCTTTTTTATTGCAAGTCGCGTCAATCTGCGCATGCGCAGTTGGGTGTAGTAAGTAAAGTGGTCATTTTGTGGTGCGAGGGGGTGTGTTTGGTGTAGAGATGGACCATCCTTGGCCCGAATGCGTCGTGGGGGAGTGTCATTTTCTAGTTCTCGGGGTGTAGACCCCGATTTGAGGGATGTCCACAGCATCTGTGACGTCATCGGTGACGTCATCAGTACGAGTAGTAACGAAAGTGGGCATTTTGGGGGTGTCAAGGAAGGTGTTTGCGTAGAGATGGACCACTATTGGTCCGAATGTGTCGTGGGAGTTGTCATCTCGTAGTTCTCGTGGTGCCGACCACGACTTGAGGGATGTCCACAGCATCTGTGACGTCATTGGTGACTGGTGGTGGTTGTGTGTGTTGATGATGGTGATTTAGTGTGTTTGTGGTGGTGGTGGTGTGTGGTGGTGGTGGTGTGTGTGATGGTGGTGATGTGGTGTGTGTTTGTGGTGGTGTCGGTGGTAGTGGTGTGTGGTTGTGGTGGTGATGATAGTGGTGGTGGTGGTTTGTGGTGGTGGTGTTAGTAGCGGCGTCTGGTGGTGGTGATCGCCGTGGTGGTGGTGGTGTCTGTAATAGTTACCACCTGAGACTGAGGGATTCAAGCTGTATGAACACTCGCGTCCGTGCAATTGCACACCGGGGTCGCGAAGCGACCGAGGTGCGCAATTGCACTGACGCGAGTGTTTATACAGCTTGAACCCCGAGGTCGAGGGTGGTAACTGACTTGCACAATGACTGTATTATTCAACACGAGGGATTCATTCTTCTACAATCACCCGATTGACAATGGACTTTGCATGTGTGAAGCTGTTCCAAATTGAAGAGCAAGATAACCAGAATAAATGTTGACGATATCATTTTGAACAAAATATTGGAAAGAAGAGACAGTTTACGATAAATCAATACTGTTGACATATAAATAGCTCTTTTTTGCATTTATCATTTAATGTTTGCAGTAAATGGTATTTCCTGTTAAATTTCGTAGCCAGACGGGTACGATAAATTGAGGCAGATTTAGGCAAGGCTTTGGTGTAAGACCTCCCATTGAAAAGGTAATATCCTGGACAAAAGACTGACAATACAACTTGCAGCAGATCCTTTGTCAATTATATTTCGTGAGTCTTACACCAAATCGTTGCCCAGTTTTAATCTTAGTGTTGTTGGGCTGTATTGTGGGCTTCGCGACCTCTGTGTACAATGCACTGCCGCAAGTGTTTTACAGGCAAGGCTTTGGTGTAAGACCTCCCATTGAAAAGGTAATATCCTGGGCAAAAGACTGACAATACTACGGAAGCGTATTAGTGCCAGTGTGAAAAAAAAAAATCCGAGATTTATCTCCTAATTAGGACATAATATCTCCTAATTAGGAGATAATTATCTCCTAATTAGGACTTATTATCTCCTAATTAGGAGATAATAAGTCCTAATTAGGAGTATCTCCTAATTAGGATATAATTATCTCCTAATTAGGAGATAATAAATCCTAATTAGGAGATAATATGTCCTAATTAGGAGATAATTATCTCCTAATTAGGAGATATTATGTCCTAATTAGGAGATAAATCTCGGAATTTTTTTTTTCACACTGGCACTAATACGCTTCCGTAAGCGTATTAGTGCCAGTGTGACAAAAAAAATTTCCGAGATTTATCTCCTAATTAGGACTTATTATCTCCTAATTAGGAGAAAATTATCTCCTAATTAGGACTTATTATCTCCTAATTAGGAGATAATTATCTCCTAATTAGGAGATAATTATCTCCTAATTAGGAGAAAATAAGTCCTAATTAGGAGATAATATGTCCTAATTAGGAGATAATTTTCTCCTAATTAGGAGATAATAAGTCCTAATTAGGAGATAAATCTCGGAATTTTTTTTTTCACACTGGCACTAATACGCTTCCGTACAATACAACTTGCAGCAGATCCTTTGTCAATTATATTTCGTGAGTCTTAGAACAAATCGTTTTGGTTTTAGCTAAAAACCCACGTCAAGGTTAGTAACTATCTTCTTCAGCTGTGACGGTGTAAACTTCGGTTTTCGTATTACATGAAGGACGACCTGGTGAAGAAAACTTCCACAACCCGTTTGACTGGTCCGTAACTCTCACCTTATCGTTACAAAGATTTGTAACATGACATGAAAATTACATATCCATATGTCCATACGCATGATCTCATACCAGACCCATAATTAGCGGAATGTCTGACAGAAATTCACGTTTTCCGGTATACATTTCACTTGCATCGACACATGTATGTAAGGCAGTAAATTAATGCATTGCCATATACAGACGCGTCACATTTTGACGCTTAAGGCTGCAATCAACTCTCAGCAGGCGACAACCAAAGAATAGCCCTACATTTACGGCAGTTCCTGTTATAATGTATGTAAAGAAGAAAACGCCACAGGGCTGGAGTGATTTATTGAACAATGGAGGAGATATCATGGGCGTCGCTAGGATTTTTCAAAGGGGGGTCGATTATCATAGCACTTTAGGCGAGGGTCCAGGGGCCGCCTAGGCCCCGGAAGCTCCGGGGTCCTAGATCGCCGGAGATGCGTTCTAAGCGTTTTCTCGGAATTAAATCTGAACAAAATGTATGCAGATTTAGGGTTATATTATACAGCTCTGGGACCTTAGATGGCCTGAGATGCATTCTGAGCGATTTCCAACAATTAAACTAACACGTCATTTGTCAAATATCAGTATTATATTTTATTCTCTTGTCATCTGGAAAACACAGTAATAATGCTTTGGGCCGATATACCTCGTAGGCTAACCCAGTGGCGTCGGAACGTAATTGAAAGTGGGGGACCACTATCACAGCTCAATAGGCGGGGGTCCAGGGGCCGCCTAGGCCCCGGAAGCTCCGGGGTCCTAGATTGCCAAAGATGCGTTCTGAACGTTTTTTCGGAAATAAAACTGACCATACTGCATGCACATTTGTTATTCTATTTTCACGGTTTGCTTTTTCGCAATTATAAAGCATGCATCGATATTGAAAACATCGCACCTCATGCCTTCATCCATTTGACGTTCTAGTTATATGTAAAACATACAAAACGATGACTTTTAGTTCTTGGGAGGCAAACCAATATTCCTACAGATACGATTCATTCACACAAAGATAAAACAAGAAAATCCTCACGGCCCAACAGGCGAGGGTCCACGAGCCGTTTAGGCCCGGAAGCTCCGAAGTTCCAGATATCCAGAGACGCGTTCTAAGAGTTTTCCCAGAAATAAATTCGAACGTAATGTATGCAGATTTATGGTTCTATTTTCACGCATGTTTCGCATTTATAAGCACTCATCGATATTGAAAAAATCATACTTCATGCCTGAATCCATTCGACTTTTTAGTTATATTTATCACATAAAAAAAAACACATAAAAAACCCGATGACCTTTACATCATGGGACATTAGAACCAATATTATAGCGATTCATTTACACAAAGCTAAAATGAGCGATCCTCACAGCCTGACATGCGAGGGTCCAGGGGCCGCCTAGGCCCCGGAAGCTCCGGGGTCTCCGGTTGCCGGAGATGCGTTTTACCCGTTTTCCCGGAAACAAATCTGAACACAATGTATATAGATTTATGGTTCTATTTTCACATTTGTTTCGCATAAACCCGCATCGATATTGAAGATATGCCGGACTCCATTTGACTTCCTGGATTGACACAAACAAAACGGGCCTATAACGCACCACTACACGTCCTGGCACTCTATCTGTAATTTTTATGTGGGGACATGGTCAGTTAGGGATGCTAAAAAGTGGGTGGCCAAAAGCTATTCGGGCCCCCCTAAATCAAAAGTGGGGGGGGGGGGAGGCTGGCCCCTCCGCTTCCGACGCCACTGTAACCATGTTAAAATGATTAAAACTAAACATCATCATATCACTTTACGATCCATATGTCATTTCATGACTGTGAACATTAAACTTTTGCTGAAAATATCATAATAATATTGTGTAGAATATCAAACTATGTATCATGGACTATATCTCGTGGCCATGGTGAAATACTGACTAGAAAAATGAAACTAATATCACTCATTAAAACGTGGCCATGGTAAAATACTGACTAAGAAAAAAAATTAAACTGATATATTTTCCGGAAATGAAATATCACGAATGTAGTATAGCCTTCAGCAAAGTTTACATATACAGCTTTCAGTTTATTGCCCGTTTTGCACTTCGCCAACGGTAGACCGAGGCTGTCGATGCTTCATTATCAAATCCACACGCATCGAGCAGAAGCTCAACCCATTGTTGCGTCACTACTGGAACGGAGCATGCTTACGAGT
Organism: Hanleya hanleyi; assembly: GCA_036873755.1. Classification (NCBI taxonomy): domain Eukaryota; kingdom Metazoa; phylum Mollusca; class Polyplacophora; order Lepidopleurida; family Hanleyidae; genus Hanleya; species Hanleya hanleyi. The sequence continues at coordinate 1,463 of JAVTVY010028927.1, read as the reverse complement.
TCGAGACAGACATTTTTTATTTCTTTCTTTTCCCTTTTGCTTTTTTTTGTTTTGTTTTTGTTTTCTCTGTTTTTTTTTGTTTTTGTTTTTTGCTTTTTCTTCTGTTTTTTTGGCGCGTCCAAAGGGGGGTCGTTCGCACCGGACGACCCCCCCCTAACGACGCCCCTGGATATTATTTATGGACGTACGACAAAATATTGCTACTTCTCTCACTGTGCGAGGGGAAATTCTAATGTATTGCTGTGTACTTTTATTGTATACACTTCTTGACTGGTTCGGATTGGTTGAAAAAATGGATCTACAGCCTAGAAATGTTCACTTTCAACACAGGAGCCGCCGTCCTGTTGAACTCGAGAAGCATGGGCCACAACTCTCGTTCTTCCCATCTTCGCAAAGTCGTCCTTTGAAACTATCCGTAGATAAGAGGGGAATGTCCGAGTAACTCTCCATTCCTTAAAAATAATGGAGCCGAGGCCCCGACCCACCCACTCACCAAGGTCATGGTTTTAACGCCGATACTAGTTTAACTGTCAAAGCAGTATATGTTGTCGTGACGATGATGTCACGATAATGTGTCATTTAAGAAGACACGAAGTTAACATTGTAAATGATGAACTCTGAATTACGCTCGCTGATTCTGCCTGGTGCGCTTGGTCTTACATGCAGGACATTGTGCATATGACAGTAACTCGAACTGTTTATGGTTGAAGATCGACAGATTAGTCGTTTCCGACCTAGTGTGATTCCACCTCGATCAGTCATGCCTATGGGATGGGAGACAACCCCGTTCGAACTCTCAACTCGTAATATGCAAATCACTCATCCCATCACTAGAGTGACCTGTTTATCTGCCATGTATATAAACGCTTCACAAGCATACTATCATAGAGGAACACGAGTCCCTCATAGCTTAGTAATCTTATGTGGTATATATGCGTTATCATAACATTAGTTAATGTATACTGGATAGTGTGTTTCTCTTGAAGCTGGTACAGGCTCTAAAGTCTGTCGATTTTAATTAGTCGTCTACTTTGGAGCTTGCCAAAAATCAGCAGTTAACCCTGCAACAATTTTCTTTTTTGCAGCGTGTAGAACAAACTGAACTCTACAAAATGACTACCATTCCTCCGTGATATCGATAATATATCACGCTTGAAATAACTTTATCATTCACTCCATATAAAACTCCAGTACAGTTGTTTATGCACCGGGCCTCAATTACATAGGAAGACGTCATAATGTATTCATACTCATTGGCACAAAGGTCATTAATGCCGAATACAGTAATAACAGGCGGTCCGTGAGAGTGTCGCATATATTTCATGCCCAGTGAAATTGCCGAACGATAAACCGCACACACCTCTATGACCATACAAAGCATTGTTGACCTTTGTGCCAGACAGCACGAATACATTATGACGTCTCCCTATGTAATTGAGTCCCGTACATGAAACAACTGTACT
>JAVTVY010028926.1:0-13095 GCA_036873755.1 Hanleya hanleyi | reverse complement strand
TGGATTTTTTGGACCTAACAGTTTTTAAAGGACCTGGGTTTCAGAACACTGGATATTTAGATTACAAGGTCTTTTTTAAACCAACTGATACCCACGAACTACTACATGCCAAATCTTTTCACCCGACCCATATATTTAAGGGCATAATCAAATCTCAAATCATTCGATTCCATAGAAATTCAAGCGATATACAGTATTTTCACCACTCATGTGCGATCCTATTTCGGGCCTTGAAACCTGGAGGCTATTCCGCCCGGTTTTTACGGCATATAAAATCTGAAACACTTCGCCAAATCACAAACTGCCAAATAAATGACGTTCGCGAGTCAGAACCGGTAAGGATAAAACATAAACGCCCTAATCATGGCAATGGTAAGACCTCCAAATGTCTAAACCTCAGTGTAAACTGGACGAAGTAATTGCTACACAATCAACTTTCAAAAGCGAACAGACCAAAAATGAATACAAGCTTAAGGATCAACTAAACTGTGACACAGAGAATGTAATTTATTTAATTACGTGCCGAAAATGCCTGAAACAGTATGTAGGCGAAACTAAGAATAAACTTCGATATCGTGCCAACAGACATCAGTCTAGATAATGAAGGCCCGGTCAATGAACATTTTAATCTACCGGAACATTCATTTCAGCACCATTTTCAAATTATGCCAATAGAAAGAATTCCTACGTTTCCAACACAGGAAGAAACTGACAATCACCGCGCACTTCGTGAATCCTTTTGGATCAAAACACTTCAAACACGGCAACCCTTTGGTATGAACATAGACCCAGGTAAAGTTGCTAACAAAGAGTTTATTCCCTTCGTTCTCCAATATAGCCGTAGGAATGTTGAAGCGGCCCGTATACTGAAGGAGGAATATGAAACACTCCAAACAAAACTCCGCTTGCCATTTAATCTGAGACCTATCATAGCGTACTCAAAAAATCGGAGCTTACGCGATTTATTGGTAAGGAGTAAACTTCATCCGATAACGTGATCATTATCACGTGAAATTCTACATGGCATAAGCTAATATATAGCGGCCCCATTTGAACTCTATACGAAACTTGTCTCTAGGAACAATTTTAAGATCCCTGTGCCCGTGCCTTCCACTTTTGGAAAATGTATATACATGTACATTATTATTGGCAGATTAAGACAAAACCCTCAAAATTTGAACAAAAATTAATATTTCATCTCCTAAATATCACAGGTACATCTTCTAATCATAAGAAACATCTGTACCAAGTTTCATAATCATTCAATGACAGCTGACAACTGCAGCAAACTGTGGTGTACAGATGTACATGTGCACTTCAGCTACACGCAAAACTCATTCATTTGCCATAATTTGGAGAAAAATTAATATTTCATCTCAAAAATAGCACAAGTACATCCTCCAATCATAAGAAACATGTGTACTAAGTTTCGTAATCATCCAATGAGAGCTGACAACTGCAGCAAACTTATCGCCTAGATGTACAATTTACCTAAACAGAAAACTCATTCATTTGCCATAATTTGGAGAAAAATTAATATTTCTTGTCAAAAATAGCACAGGTACATCCTCTAATCATAAGAAACATGTGTACCAAGTTTCATAATCATCCAATGACAGCTGGCAACTGGAGCAAACTTACCATGTACATGTATATGTATACATGTAGAGGCCTACATGTACAATTTACCTAAACAGAAAACTCATTCATTTGTCATAATTTGGAGAAAAATTAATATTTCTTCTCAAAAATAGCACAGGTACATCCTCTAATCATAAGAAAAATGTGTACCAAGTTTCATGATCATCCAATGACAGCTGACAACTGCAAGAAACTTTCCAAGTACAGATGTACATGTGCACTTCAGCTAAACGCAAAACTCATTCATAGGGATTTTAACATTAGAGCACCCCAGGGGTAGTACCCCCAGGTGGCATACCCACCCCCCATATTTTTTTTATTTTTCTATATTTTTTCTAATTTTTCTAGATTTTTTTTTAACTTGCTAAACCAAAAACCTTATCATTTCCAGGCAGGGGACACCGACATCCTCTTTCCCCCCTCACAATATCTCCCCTTTACTTCATAAGGCGAGATAATAAAACTGGTCAAAATAATGAAATTCAAACACCCACGCTAATTGGTTACACAGATCAGCAAACATCCGAAGTAGCCCCTGTGTACTTTTGGGCATCCGAACTTGAAAGTTCGATTGGAAACAATGACAAAATGATGCAGAATTAATCCTAACAGGTTCTTCTTTATTCCATGGAAGTCTTTGGTCCAGGGATGATTTAGTTTTTAACGAAGGTTTTAAAATGCAGTGAAATTGGTCGCTAATTGGTCACACTAGACTACCATGTTAGCTAAATGCTGAGGTCGAGAAGAGAATTGTCATAGAAAAGGCAAAAATATAGTTCATGTATTTTAATTTCACAATACAAATTCCAAGTGCTATGTGTGGACAGTAAGAATGGCTTTTTTCTTTTCTTTTCGTCGTTTATCTCGCAGTTTATCTGTAGCATCTGTGAAGAACTGGACTTCCTGTGCCTGTTCAATATGGTGTTTGACGAAGTGTAATCCAGCCAGGTTAAATCCAATGCGGTCCTGTGAAAAGCAATAGGTTGCATGGTTAGAGGTAATTTTACGACAGTATTTATCTTTCTAGTTGGCGGTGTGCGAGTGTCTTTTAGACAGGGTTTGTACACCCAGAATCTTCCAATTTTCAAGGTCTTCTCAAGGTCCTTTCAAGGTATTTATTCCTGTTTGAAGACCTATAACTCCCAGTGTAACTGAAGCTATACAGATAAATATTTTATGAAATGAACACGAGTACAAATATATTGTTCAAATGATTAAAGAATATAAGGAATATGATCGCTGGGATTAATTTTGCAATCACACCATTAAGGACAGTACAACTTTGAGCCACAACTTGACAATTAAACGGACGACAATGGACAGAAATATTAAACATTTAAAAACAATGTTTCTATTTGTTACCAAATCAAACCTGTTTCAATTCTATGCCTATTAATCTCCGTCAGGAAGATGATACAACGTAGAAAACGGAAGTTAAAACTAAAAGTTAGCTCCCCTAGCGGAGAGTTGTCCGCCCCTAGGAGAACTCTCCCACCCCATTCCAGCAGGATTACTATAAAGGCTCAGTCCAAGCCATACTCGCCCTCTATTCTCATTATAATTACCGAGACCTGTAGTGTTTAAGGCCGGCATGAGGGGACGGAGGGAGGGTCCATTAAATTGAAACCGGTTTGATTTGGTAACAAATAGAAACATTGTTTTTAAATGTTTAATATTTGTAGCCCAAATCGTAAACCTGTTTCAATTCTATGCCACAGTACCAACATATGGAGGCGGGAATCTCGGCCTCGTGGTAACTCCCTAGTAGACTAGTAATCGCTGGAACGACACAAACATGGGTATACATTTGAGACATTATTACTCATCAAGTTAACCCTGGTCTCAGACTCATAGGGCAATTGAAGGAATTGATACAGTTTTACTTATCTGAGTGTCTCCATCCATGTAATTGTGCTTGTGATGTGGTACACATTTCCACCAAGTCGCAGGAAACCCGGGCACTCTAGGCAACAAGAAGGTCCTCTTGGTAGACTCTGTATGACTAGGGTGGAATCATGACTCAGCCGTTGCATACAGGGAGATCCTTGATCCAACCGTAAGTAAAGGGAATGGTGGTGCCCAAAACTTGGAAGGTATCAAGTCCACACCACTCTCAGACCGCAAGCTTCTTGAGACAACTCACCATATCTAGGAGTGATGAATTTAGATGCGTTGGAATTGCCAGCTTGCTCCCTGGGTGAGCCGCGCTCTCTTCAACTCTCTGTACTTTCTTCACTACTGTTGACACTAGGCCTGGAGCGCGTGTCTTGTGAGTTGAGGCACAGGTGACCCAGCTGAGACATCTAGAAGGAAGTCAGTTTCTGAAGAACAGAAGCAAATTTCAGTTAGGAGTGAACCCTATCCTGGTGTTAGGCCTTCATTGGTGATTATAGAATCCACGGCCGGTCAACTGACTTATTTCTACCTTCTGAGATGCCTCTTATCATATAATATATGTAATAATAATAATATGACTGAGATGAGATGAGATGAGATGATACAGCAAGATGGCTGTCTTGCTGCAATGGTGACAATTTTGCCGCCCCCCCCCCCTCTTTTTTCTGAAATTACTCACAACGTGCTGGGTAGCCACAGTGGCCCAAGCGTGGTCACACTATTGATTGCACTGTCATATCCCTCAGACAGATATAGGTGAACGTGGAGTTAATTGTTCAGGCACAAGACAGGGCAATGTCATGAAGGGGTCAGTTCTTCCATACATGCCATGACGCAGCGATGGCACGAATCACATTAGAAGAAGCAGAAGATAGTAGTGGGGCGTCAATGGTATATCTACCTTCTGCCAATTGATAAGACTATTTTATGGTCTTCTTCAACTACGCGGCTTTTTTTAAATGTCAAGCCTTGCTGATAGGCGAAGGGACAGAATAACCGTAGCCGAGAGCCGCGAACGGATCGGCACGAGTAAGATAGTGGCGGATGGCTCGAACAGGACATAGCAGAAGATCGTCCTCGAGTCATTTTGGCGATAAATTCAGGAATGGGCCGAAAAGAAATGCAGGACCGATCCGCTGTCCAGGACATAGAAGATCTTTCAAGAGCATGAAGTATAGACAGTCTGGACGCCAAAGCAAACGCCGCCACGACGGCCGTCTTATAAAACACAGTTTTTATAGACGCGGACTCTAAGGGTTCAAAAGGTGGTATAATCAGAGCACACAGAACCACACCGATATCCCATTTCGGTAACAGTTGGCGAGTAAAACGCGACTGTAATGCGAAGGCGTGAATAAGAGCAGAGATATTATCGTTAAGGCTAATGTCGGAACCCAAGGTAAGACGTAACACCCTATTCAATTCATGCCAGAGCAGATCGACAGCCTTCCATGGTGCTAATATGAAACTCCCTATCCTGGTGAAGGTGAAGGATGAAGTCAATTACGAGGGAAATAGAGTCGGGAACGATCACGTCCTCGGCACCAGGACAAATATAGGAACGTAGTGAGTAAGATCCTACATATAATAAACAACCTTAAGGTTGACGACAGAACCATAATGTCAAAGTCTAACCATTGGTGTAACGGTTAATATAGGAATAAAGTACTTGATGGAGAAAGTCGGAAAAACTGTGCCACAAGTACACCACGAAGACATTGTGTTGATCAAGCACAATCCTAAGGTAAATGGATCTCAACATAATGTAAGTGTGATAAAGTCAATATGGTTCTGTGTTAACACTGTGCTGAATTCAATTAAAGGAGACTAGTCCGTCATTCACAATCCCGCCGTCGTCCTCAGAGAATATCCATGTCCATAATTCAAAGATCTATTCCATATAACAGTATTTAACCAAATACTGCTGATTCCAATACAATTTTGATATTCTGAACTCCAGACTGGAAACAGCAAGGTCTGGACAAAACTCTCTTCGTAGAGTAAAGACGAACCTAAGTAAATCACATTGTGAAAAACCCGAGAGGAATTGATACAAGTGGAAAGTTGACGCCAAACGAACGGACTTCCCCTCCCACCGACGATCGACGATGGAGATTCAAAGGAAGTGCCGATGAATGGATATAAAATATGCAACTCGCAAATGAAGAAATGACGTGACAAACGGCGTTATGGCGTACCGGAAACGTCTAACCGATGTAATAGAATGACGCACAGGCGTATGAGAGACACATGACGGTGTAATGAATATGTCGTCAAGGTGTAATAGGAAAGCGTAATGTGAAAAATGCGAGAAACGTTGTATATGATAAACAACGTAGTGATTTCCTCATTCACAACAACTTAATGTATATACATGCTCATCATAGAGCAGGATACAACTTATAAAAGCACACGACGTAACAGAAGGACGTTGCAAACAGTAACCCCGAAGTCGATTATAATAATTTTCCTTCTCTTTAAACGCAGTAGAGATGAACATATTAAATGTTTGTAGCGTTAATCACCAAATGTAAGCTCAATGAGATAAATGGGATTATGGATCTTTGTGTCAGTGAACATGAATAATGTATCAATGAACATGGTTACATTATGACCTCTTCCGATGTAATTTGTCTCCTGTACATGAGATTCAGTACTGGAGTTTTATATGGAGAGAATATAAAACATTTACAACAATGTTACTATTAATAACCAAATAGTCACACAACCGACATCCAGAACAAAGATTTTCCAGGTAACCAAGAAAGATCCTTAAAGAATTTTAAATTCCCGAAGAGAGGAAATACATTTAAGTCTCTCGCCGGCAGGAAAGTGAGGTCATTCAAAATTTATAATTTGAAATGACCTAGCACGAACAATTTGTCGAGAAGAACAGTAAGAACATTACTAAAAAAGCAGTTTGATGCTCTAGTAGACTGTACCGGTAATACATACCTGGTAAAAAGAAACCATAGAAGACTTCAAGACTCACGTGTCACTAGGCTTGATCCTTGGCCGGCCAATACCTTCCCACTCACGCTAGTAATTTTAAATTTTCTCATATGGAAGAAATTAAAATTAGTGCATAACTCCATCTGAATTATAAGCGTAATACAGTATACAGATGGAACCAACATGGTGTGAAATAAAACAAGCAATGTAATAATCAGACAATTGTGTTTCAAGAAAAATCACACTTTCACATAGTGGGTGAATAGGTTTACTCACTCACGTAAACCAGCATAAGTGGGTGAATAGGTTTACTCACCCACGTAAACCAGCACGTGATCTCATTGTTGTTCGACACACCCTTAATTACATAAAGAGATCAGTAAAGAAGCTCATTAAGATGCGACACAGGGTCGAAGTAAATAGGGTTGAGTTGTGGTTACGTAACACAAACGCAACAATCATGCTTCATATTCAAGTCAGTATGAAAGACATAAAACCTCTGTCAGGACTCTCTTGAATACAGGATATCAAATATCCCGAAATAATACTTGATATAACAAGAGATTACATTTTGGTAGGACCAAGGTGAACCAACCAAAACTGCAAGTCCGAACAGACACAACAACAACAACATGAAAATTTGACGGCTGCAAATAAAGTATCAGATCAATCCGGCGGGAAGAAACGAAAAACCCCCGCCGATGAGGATACTATTTACAACCCTACTTGAGATATACACAAACTCAATGCATAAAATTCATGAATCAACGAAACCAAACCTGATCGTTTATTGTAGAGATCACCATCGGCCTTCAAATCTCAGCACTAAAAGGCAGACTTACAGAAATGCCGGGACTAAGTACGAATCTGTCACCAATTGAGCAATAAAAAACGAGGTCGCGAGAGCCCGTAAAAACCCACACCAAACACAGCGGGTCGAACTCATTGTTCGTGTGAAGACGTGATATTGAATACACATTGTCTCCATCACGCCGGACTGTGTTATCAGATAAGCCCAAGATTAATATTGACTTTAGAAAATATATCGGGTAATAATTTCAAGATATAAGAATTTTGAAAACTCCGACAAGAGCCAATTTATTTCGCGACGTACGTCCGAAGACAATAAACACATGGCAGATGGAAAAACAGACCATGTGAAGTCTACAAATTTGCCCAAACAAAATTTTGACAAGACAGAAATGTGAAAGAAAAACTATCCCCAAAATATTAATTTAATCACCATCGAACCATTGACAAAAAATGACATAGGTGAGACAACATACGGCGAGGAAGTATTCCTTCGTCTGACATTTAATACGAGGATTATTCGAAGTAGACGGCATATCCGGCAGCAACGCTAAAAGCGCATCCAAATTATCCGAAAAAACCATCATTGACGTATGTTCCTAACTTTACACTGAAGAAAAAGGAATCACAGATGAACTCGACGAGACCGGTGTAGGAAAACGTCGAGTCGAAGTACGAGAACGGCATACCGGAGAACGGGAGGGCCGAAAAATAGAACTAGAATTCCCGGTCTAATTCTCACCGATTTCGTAAGCAGTATGCACTATTTTAATAAGCAATAATCGTCGACAGATTGGATATTTAACGATGGAAATTGATTGAAATATCAAACATTTATAAACAATGTTTCTATCTGTTACCAAATCAACCTGTCTCAATCCACCATTATATCAGTTTGACCTCATACCTGATAATAGTCTAGTTGAGAATATTTGATGAGATGAAAATAATGGTTTGTCTTTTAGATCATCACTTGTGACCATCCTCGTCAATGTGAATACTTTCAGTATATTTCCAATACAAATTAAACATTTATAAAAAATGTTTCTATTTGTCACCCCAACTCAATCCTAATTGAAGTCCCGTAACATGTCATTTCGCTATTATAGAATCGCTGATTCATCGATAAACGAAACCGCAAGAGCAATTTTGACACTCAATGGTAGGTCTGAATAACCCACCATAAAACGAGAAACGAATTTAGAACTGAGAACAGACAAGACACGTTTATTCCGTTTAGGTAACGGAGTGTGAAAACAAAAAGACAAAGGAGAGGTCGAGCATGATATGCGAACCCACTGCATTTCATTGTCCGACGAGAACAATGGATTGCTAAGGCACGACAGGTTAGAGAAGTCTTTGTCGAAATAGACAAAGGAACCGGTTTGACTGCATACATAGCCAAACCTAGACATGTAGGCTGTCTAACTAGACGCAGAACCGACCCGCTAGTATATTTATAGAGGCGGGCGAGTTCTGATTACTAAGACAATGGGAAACATTTATATAATTGCAACGTAACTTCGATAGCATTCAGGTCAATTACAAGCAATTTCCAACAGACGTCTGTCGACTTCCGAAAGAAACGGGTCGCCAGACGCCTGCAAAGGTAAGCCCGACTAGCCTGGGCGAAATTTCCCCACGCTAACCGGTCTCTAATATACACTCGGCGAACTTCGCCGATAACACAACTCTTTACAAGAAAAACAAACCGTGTGGGCGTCCAAACTGGACCACCATTTCACACACGAATTACATGCATTAGATATCGGAATCTCAGACATAACTAATGAAAGAATTTCCGATAATAATGAAAGAATTTCTGACAAGAAATAACACAAGTCAAAACCGATAAGGATACTGAGGGTCGTTACAACAACAACCCAGGTTGTATAAACACTTCTTTCCTGATGTGTACTGGTCGAGGTACAACAGAGAATAGAGAGCGAGTGTGGCTGCTGCAGAGCTTATATAGTAATCCTGCTGGAATGGGATGGGAGAGTTCTCCTAGGGGCGGACAACTCTCCGCCTAGGGGAGCTAACTTTTAGTTTTAACTTCCGTTTTCTACGTTGTATCATCTTCCTGACGGAGATTAATGGCATTGAATTGAAACAGGTTTACGATTTGGGCTACAAATTCCATATGTTAATAAACATGACCAGACATGCGTCGGGTGAAGTTCAGTTACCTTTGCCCCGCTATTCTTGAGAACTGATGGTACATGTACAAGCAATTAATGGACTTTGACCGGAGGACCCAGAAGAAATGGATCAATTTCAATGATTTTGATTGAGGTTCTATTCTGCGACCACATACATATGCGAGTCAAGTTTGGAGTTCCTATGAAAGTCATTCTTGAGATAATTAGATGGACAAATGTCCACCAATTTTAGCAGTAGCCCACAACCAGATGTGTGTCTGGTGTATGATCATAGTGTCAAGGCCATTATTCTTGAGAAATGGTGATAAGCAATTTGTGACAAATTTGACAAAGTTTGACCTGGTGACCAAAAAGAAATTGGGTCAATCTCACTGACTTTCAATAAATTTCTTCTCTGTGATCATATGCATGTGTGATGTAAGTTTTCCGAGACATAGTCATTCTTGAGATACGGTGTTAACGAGGACGAAGGAACATACAAGAGGATGATAATACCCCAACGTGAGGGTAAAATTTTTTTACTGAACAACTGAAGGCTTCTGTAGTTTGAGTATTCTTGCTTTTGTCAAAAGACAAGGCTTACCTTGTATTTTGTGATGCCACCGTTAACGCTGGGATCGACAACCCCGTTCAGTGTGAGCCCCAAGGGGTCAATACGTAATGTGGGGTCAATTTTGTGCTTCTCCAGCATTGAGTGCAGGGCCTTGTTCTTCCCCTCTATCGTTTCTATGGCGTTTTCAAGAGGGGTCACTTGGAACTGGAAACAGAATATTTAAGGATTAATTACAAGCATGTGACGAAATAGTTTTGTAGAATCTGCATATTAGCCTGTAGTGACAAGAGACTGTCATGTGAATAAATATACACAAATACTTGATGGCAATTCATAGTTACTTAAAGATGTAATCAGCCTCAAAATAGATGGATTTTGTAAACTCTGCCCTGTGGGTCTTTTCAGCAGGAAAGATTACCAGGGAAAGAGGGAATTTGGCTTAATGTCACACTCAAGTTTGTTTCACTCATATGGTGACAGTCAGTTTGGTTGGTGGAGGAAGCCGGAGTACCCGGAGAGAACCACCGCCCTTCGGCAAGTAACTGACAGACTTTCACACATGGAAGATTACCAAAGGATCATATGTATTATATTTGATGATAGTGGGATCATCATATACAACGAATGCAAGAATATCTTGTCAGAGAAATTTGAAAGTCTGCCCGGTTTTCTGTTTCACCATTGAGTGTGTTGTATGCGAAGAGGAAAATGACGTCACTGCGTGACGTATGAGTGACGTAGCAACGCTCACGAATCTGAATGCTGAACAGCTGCAGCCATAGGATAACGTCATGGCTCGTGCCTGCGGTTTGGTAATGTCACATAGCATACGCTGGTTGAATGCACCACACGTGTATATGCTTGTTGATTCGGCAGTGGAAAAATAAACGGCATGCCATGCCGTTTATTTTTCAAGATCAATTTCTTAAATTTTCTCTTGAATGGTACATGTAGAAACAAGTTTAGTTTTTTGTGGTCAAATCTGTTTCCGTTTGTACCTGTTGTAACATATGTCACTTTCAGGGAGTTTGAGAGACATCGATTTCAGCCTAGATTTGAGGCTGATTACATCTTTACCTTCCTGTAACATTACAATTACTGAAATGCTTCCTTCATAGCTTACTATGTTCAACATCTTAACCGATGAACTCAAAGTAAACTGTAATGTTTACAGCTTGCATTTGATTTGTGAAATGAAACCTTGATCAAATGCTGTTGTCAGTTTGGTGAATAGGGTAAGTAAACACTATAGGTCAATTCCATGGAACTGTGGACATGTGGTGGAAGTCTTATATTGCCTGGAAAATGATTCAGTATGTTTACGAGTTTGATTCTTTCAGAGTATTAAGTCAGCAATTTTCTTTAAAGGTGAACTGAAAAGCTTTCCAATGTTCTGTTAAAATATCATAAAACAAGAACTTCTATAGTTGTTACAATTATGTGTGGTAATAGTTCTGTGGGTTATTGTTTTATTTTGGGTATATGAGAAGTCAAAACTTATACTGAGAGCCAGAACTTTTAAAAACGTCATCGCTTGCCTCCCATTGTTTTTGGAACGTCATGACGTTATAGTGGCCCTCGTTCATTCATCCAACGTAGCATGACGTCACATTTGAATAAAACGTCATAACGTTCTACAAATCAAGAGAGACAAGCGATGCAAGTTTTCAAGACGGATTTATAACAGGATAACTTAAATATTGTTATTAGTACAATTTTGCAAACTATATTTGCCCCAAAAACGTATAAAAGTTATGTCACATAAGACAAGATGTATATAAGCAACAATCTAGATAAAATTAAAAGCTTTGCAGTTCACCTTTAAATAACATATCATTCTTCCAAATATGGAGTTTAACCCTTCAGAAAACAAGAAAATTATGATTTTCATGAAAGTTTACTTAAAAAAAAAAAAATGCCAAAATTCTCAAAATTTCAAGGAGGATAAGAGTCACAGAAAAATGTGATAAGGCAGTCCCAATATTTTTCTTGACATATTTGGATCCCACCAATATCTGCTTATTACTATATGAAGACATTGCGACTGAAATTTTAGCTAATATGGCAGATGATAATTTGTAACGTGAGTGATGTGGAACTTACTGTTTCAGTATGACTGACCAGGAACCATCGTAGGATGCCGGGTAAGGGGTACTCTGTGACAAGGTTAGTTCTCTCCAGGGATAGTGTCTTCACACAAAATGAATTTGAATACAATAATTAGCAAGTCATAATCTGTGCTCAAGTATACAAATTTAGTTATTTGATAGGAAGAATAGATGAGCCAATGAAACTTGACAGCAACTATGTGATTGGCTGGATCTTCCTACAATTTTCTTAACAAACCAATGAAAATGACGGACTTCCATTTGAAAATTTGAATTGACCAATCAAATGTTTTTAAAACTGGAAGATATCTCATAAAACTTCATCGTTATTGAATTAACATGAGTGAGTAGTAGGGCTTAACGTCATTTTCAACCTTGCTTCAGTCATATCACGACAGTGCCTACATGTGCCAGAACACGAGTGCTCACAGTTCCTATTACCCTGGACACTGATCAGCCCAGCCAGTACAGCACCGGTCACCCATCCAAGTATTGACCGAGTTTAATGTTACTTAACTTCGGTGATCTGACGAGAACCGGTGTGTCCAACGCTATAAGCCGTACCCTGAATTAACATGAAATTAATTGCATATGCCGTATGCAGTAAGAAAATCCCACCTCCTGCATTATCACCTCCAGGATAAGAAGGAAATCTGCTTTGTTAAACTTTCACAGAATACACAGACACGAAATATCACAGGACACTTCTCTTCAGATATAATATAAAACATTGTTTTGATGAATAAGACTGGTTTGGTGGGTATATTTTATATTTATGGTATTCATAAAGTTCAATTATATTTATAAAGTTAAATATTAGAATAAATTATCTAGTTATTTTTACCTTTCTAGGAATGCAACGTGAAATCTCCTGTCATAAAACTGTCATATGGGGAACCCACGACTCATGTGATTTCCAAAAGGGTTTGCAATGGTTGTCGACGAAATTTTGAGGCCAAGTTTCTGGATACTT